>VZSE01000213.1:958032-1216014 GCA_013398275.1 Promerops cafer
TTCCCTGCCCCGTTCCCTTCCCGCTGGCACTCCCAGGGCAGGGTGCCTGGCCAGGATAGGATCTCCTGCCTGGAGTCTCATCACAGACTCAGCAGTGAGCTGCTGGCAGCAGTAGCCATTGCAGCCACCCAGGGACCACTGCAAGGAGCATTTGATGTGCCTAACTGTGCCACTTGCCTTTGTACTCCTCACCTTCACCCCCTTCTGGAGCAGTGATGCTTAGTTTAGAAAGGGTATTAGGTAGATATTCAGAAAATAGTGCTTGGTATAATATATATCACATTTAAGTGTCTATATACCCTTTTCTTTAGTCAATTCTTAGTCTTCTGGTTGCTAATTAGGAGGAATAATCACATGCAGCATGGCATTTTCACCACTTCTCACAATAACATAAGCTGTTCTGTATCAGCTGATTTAGGTATCAGCTCATTTTCCTTGAAGTGTTTTCTCACATGCTACTAAGAAAAGGTATTTTATTGGCTTTTCCCCATTTCTGAATTGTTCACATTTCTTTTATCTGTCTCATTAAAGATAGATTCTAGTCATCATTATTTTCATACCAACTTAGTTTACTAATTAATGGACATATCATCTGTCTAGGATTTGTGCTTGTCTTCCCCTGATACTCATATAATAAGAATCTTTCATATTCCCTTTAAACCCTTTGACAGCATTAATTCACTCTGATTTTTTTCCTATCCTTATCATTCCCTGATGAGCTTTAAACGAATCTGTATTCCTGTTTGATTCCCCTCCCACTGTTTCCTGTTCCAGCACAGGATTTTAACCTCACATCTTCGAGCAGTCCCTCGTGAAGTGACTGTACTGTGGCAGATAAAAAACGTTCTGTGCACACTTATTAATCATGCAGATTGTGCATCCTGGCTGCCAGAGAGATTGGAGGGCTCGTTTCTGGAAATGGCCCTTTGTGAGTTATGGGTGCAGGGCCTGGGTCAGGACAGGGACCAGTGCCACTGGCTCCTCCTAAGCTGAGCATCCTCCCACGGGCCAGACAAGCTAAAGTTGGGCTCCCACCTCAAAACATCACCCCCCCAGGGCAAGCTGCAGTCCCAGCAAATTAATCAGGGTCCTTCAAAGGATCTCTGGCATACACCTGATGCTCAGAAAAAGCAGTAAACCTCTTGCTGTCAGTAATTAGTTCCTTAAATAATTATTTCCTTAAATAATTAGTTAATATTTGTATAGTACTTCGAAGGTGTTAAGTGCTCTATAAAGTGCACACATTATTTTTGGCATTTAAGGGCCCTTTCAGTCTCTGCTGGCAGTGCCTGGTTCTCAGCATTAATGAATTATGTGACATTGCTTAGGAGTAGATGTGTTCAGCAGAAAGGATTAGTTGCTATCTCTCCCCGCACTCTATGACAAAAAAATAAAAGCAAACAAGAAAACAAAAACCAAACCCAAACAAACTTACTGTTTGCCAGGAAAGGGAATATCCATGTTAACCACACCCTTAGGGCAGCAGAGAGTCTCATCCTGGGCCCCTGGTTGTCCTGGGGGTGGGGAGCACCCCAAGATAGTCTGCCCCACTCTGTTCCAGCTGCAAACCCTTCCCTCACTCCATTAGGGCTTGGTGGGGTAAAGGAAAAGGCAAATTCTCTTCTTCAGGCCATGCAAGTAATTACATTTTTTGCAGTCACCTCTAGAGTGGGAATTCTGAATATGAATGATTTTGTTTTTTAAGAGTCACTACTTTTCCACCAGGGACACTGGTGAAGTTTTTCTCAAAGTCAGGCTATCAACATATTAAGTAGCCTCTTGATGTGATCTGTCTAAATCAAGTGAAAGTGGTGTTTGTGTTGGTACTGTTTATATTGTTCCTCCAAACTTACTTAAAGTTCCTGGCTAATTCATTATTCTGGGAGCCTAATGCAAGGCAGCAGGTACTACAGTTCCCCTGCAGAGTCTATTTTCAATATTAATTATCTTGCTGTGCGTTAAGTAGTTTTTGTTTTTGCGTTAAAAGGTTTATAAAAATTAGATTATTAAAATGATAAAAACTAATTTTCTCAAGTGTAGCCACTCTGCAGCAGTCAACTAAAAAGAGAAAAATATGTGCACTTAGTTGTCTTGGAAAAATGGCACCATAACTAAATTATCATATGTGGAGGAAGGGAACAGTGGGAAAGGCTGCTTAATCACAAATGTTGTTGCTGTCCTGCTGGCCACACACTTGTGCTTGTGTTGATGGGTCTGCTGCTCATTTTCATTCCCAGTAAAGCAGATTTTTGTCTGAGAAATTAATTTCAGTATATGACAGGAATGGCTATTGCCTGCAAACGTACCACATCTGCTGCAAAGCTAAGCCCAAGATGACAGCAGGGCGTGTTCTGGCTGCTCTTCCAGGAGGAGTGGGCTGAGGAAACCTCCCTGGGGCTGGGGCTGGTTTCAGGGCTTTAGGCTGGGCTGCCCTCTGGCAGGGGCAGCTGTTCCTGGAGGATGATCTTATGGTCAAAGGGATCTCTTTTACCACACCAATGCTGTGCCTCGGTTCCCTTGCTGCAAAATGATGAGGAAGCTCTGAAGGAGAGGGATAAGTCACAGCCCTGCCTTCTGTGAGACACTGTTATTAGTCTGCTAATGCTGACAGATATCTGGTTTCACTCCTCTGCTCTTTATCCCCGGTGACATCCAGAGGGACTCTGCAGAGCTGGTACAGCTTATTACAATATATTGCTAAATCTGGGGCCGCTGGACCTCAGCAGATTTGTTGGTTTAATTTTGGCCAAACAGTGAACTCTGAGGCGAGGATTGGATGGTTAAGGTATATCCATCCCTTTCCTCTCTGAGCCAGAGGGCTGGAAGTGTGATCCCAGGGGTGCTGCAGCAGAGCTGGGTGCAGCTCCCAGAGCCTTTCCCTGCAAGGCTGCCATCCCGAGGCACCCACGCTGCAGTTTGCTGTCCTGTCACCTCTGCTGCTTCCATCACCCTGTCACCTCTGCTGCTTCCATTGTATGTGTGGTGAGAGGGGACCAAGTGGGCAAAGCAGCAGCAATGCCATCCCTGTCCCCTGTGCTCCACATCTTCCCCTGTGGTGCTGCCACAGAACATCCTTTCCTTTCCCCCATCATTATAAACAAGGACTTTTAAGCAGCATAATGTGTTTTGTTATGACAAAGTTTCCTGCGTGTCAGGCTGAGGGATCTGCAGAGAATTTGCTAATTCCAAAGCCATGGGAATTAATGTCACTCTTATCTTTAGCAGTTGGCATCCCCATTGCACGTGTGAGGATGAAACCAAAAGAGCAAAAGGTGCTTTGTGAGATACCAGAGTAAGCCAAGAAGCTGAGGAATAGCAAGAGAATTGCTCTGATTACTTTTCATGATGCAAATATCCATTTTATGTGGTCCTGTACTGGTTTCTGCATTTTGGAACACTTTCCTTCAAAGACTAGCATTCTGAACATTGTTTTTTCTATGAGGTTGTTATTGCTAGTGTTATGAACTGTTTATTTGTTGATATCTTGCAGTTTTCTAATGTCCTAGAATTTATTATGGGTATTAGAGATGCCAATGTTTATCCATTTTACACCTTCATTATCTGATCTAGCCCCATCATTACTCCAGATACATACAACGGCATTATCACTGTTGTCTTGTTTCATTATAATTCCCGTTTGCTTAGTGCTTTATTTCTAAGAAATAATTTGTTAGAAAACATGCTGAAGCATACTCAGCCTCCATATTACATATGTTTGGACTCAGGCACTTGACAGAAAGTATCTGTGACTGAGAGGTGGCACAGCATCTGTTTTACATCAGTGTTCAGACTGGGCCAACAAGCAGTGTTAATGCCAGACCCTAACAGCCTCTGAGAGCCTAAAATGCCTGTGGTGGATATCCCAGACTCTTACATGTCTACAGGGGAGGTTTCCCCCATGTTGAATACAGTCTCTATTCTCAGAAAATGAGCGATTTGTCATATGAATATATGCCTCACCTACAGTAAAGATGACTGATGTGTATTTTATTTTTTCCCCTTTATTTTTCTGAACTGAAGCTCTGTGTTGTGTGATCCTACGCTCAGTTGTAGAGAGGGGAAAAGAGGAGAGAGTGGGCTAGGAAGAAATTAAAGCAGGGTTCAGCTGCCTCTGACTGAGATGGACACAGATGTCACCCTGTCATGGTGGCAACTGTTAGATTTTTATGCTGAGAAGGATTTTAAGGATCAACTCAATAAAAAGTAAAGCCGAGAATGCAGAACATAGAGGGGCCAGAAAGACAGCTGTGACATGTGTGACATGAGGGGACACCTGGCAAAGGAAACTGCCTGCCCACCCCGGGCAGAGAAAGTGTGCTCCCAGACTAGGACAAGTCACTGAATGTCCTGCTGAGAGAAGGCAGTGAAAAAGCTGACCTGAATCCATTTTTAGCAGTGATTGTTCTTCTGACTGGAAGTGTTTTCAAGCTATAGGGAAGCTGCACTCAGCTATGAGCAGGTTCTGCCTTGCTGGGTTCCCACCAGGCCATCAGTGTGAGGTGGTGGGATGCCACCAACACTCGAGGAGAGCAGCCTGGGTTTGCTCAACAGCCTGGGCTTGTTCAGCAGCCCTTCCTCTGATTGCACTGTGTAGCTCCTGGCAATCATTGGCCACAAGTAACACAGAGTCACAGGAGGTCTTGTGAGAGCATCTGCTGCAATAAAAGCAGATAATTGTATCTGTGTTTTAGGGAAGCTTGCAGTGAGTCTGAGTTAGTAACCACAAACACAGCCCTTCGTTCCTGTTAAAGGCTGGAAGGGAAAAGTCCCAGTTTCTCAGCTTGCGAGGTGTCATTAATAAACAACCCCTGGAGAAAATACCAGAAACAGTGCTTTGGAACAAATGACATGATTAAAAAAGTATATTTCATCTAGCAAGTAATTATCACACCCGCTGACATTTGCTAAGATATAATTCAGTGAAAAATAGAACCTGTGTGTCTGCTATAAATTCTGGCTCAATTCCACAGATACCAATCCTCAATCTTTAGCCAAAATTTGCTGAGGCATTGTCTGACACAGAAAATGGACTCTGAGTTCTAATGTAAAAGCTAATTACAGGAGGTACTGCATGACAGGCAAGAGATGCTTGTAGTGCTTAAAAAGACAGGGTTTGGTACCCATTCTTTTCCAGAAAAAGACCTTCCAAATATCAGTAACACCATCTTAGATGCAGAACATGCCCACAGACACATCCTACTCCAGAACTGAAAAGCATAAACTGCCTTCTCTCCTCTTCACTCAAACCCCAAACACCTGCAGCAGTATCAATGAATACCACAATAATTAGGAATAACATTCCAGTTCCCAATGCAAAAAAGCTGGGGCACATCAGTTCACACAGTGGGAAGTGTGAGGATTTGGCTGATAGGTGAGAAGTCAAGATTGATTCTATACAACATAATATTAGGAAAGTCTGTCTACCTATTCATCAGGAGCAGCTTCATGCCTGGGCAGAGGTGGCAGCTGGGTCAGTCAGGGCAGCAATGCCCATCTCGGGACAGCAGAATATTGTGGGGGGCATTAATGTCTCTGCAGGCATTAAGACCTTTGGCATCCGGTCCAGATTCCCCAGGTGCCTTTTCCCTGCTTAGCACCAGGAAGCTGCACTTTGCTTTGACAGTTTTGCCTGGAGGCTGTGTGAAACTGCACAGGAATGAGGGGGCTGGCAAAGGCAGGATAACAGCGTGGCTCCGGATTAGGCTGCAGGGAAAGTGCTGCAAAATGCCCTTTTGTGGGGGAGCTGCTCAGCACTGGGGGCTCGGTCTGGGTCTGCCGTGGCGGCCGGGTGTGGGTGGTGGGAGCCGGCAGTGGCTCAGAGCAGCAGTGCCAGCCCCCAAACAGTGCCCGAGCTCAGGCACCGAGAGAGCTGGGGTACCCTCAGCCAGAGCCCAGCTTCCATCTCAGCTCCGTGAGCCACTCGGAGCACGCACTGTCACTGGTTTCAGAGAAAGGAGAAAGAGAGATCTCGGCCCTCCAGCAGGTGCAGGGAGGCTGTCCAGGGCTTCCTCAGGGAGGTGGCACAGCCTGTGGTATGGGCTGTAGGGTACCTCTTGCTCCCTGCTGTTTCTCAAGCACCGTTTCTCTTTTAGGACGTGGTTTGACATGGCAGAGCAGTGAGTAGGGGCCATTCTTCTATAGGTTCATCTCCATGCAGAGCTGTTGTCTATACCTGGCCAGGACCTCTTACCCACAGGTTGGTATTCCTGCTGGATTGCCTGGACACTGCTGCAGCTGGATCTGTAGTTCCTGCCAGGAGCTATTTTCTATTTGCTGAAGTGGCTAGAGCTAAACATCCCAAGGTTAATAAGGCTTTTCCTCCCCTGAGGTATTGCCTCCTGTGTTCAGGATCACCTCTGTTGGACTATGCTCCAGAAGAGCACCTTCTGGATGCTCCCATGACAGCACCCTAGCACACCACTTTGCCACCCAACTAATTCTCATGGCATGCCTGAGACCTTCCCATCCTATGAGCAGCATCACGCAACTCTCACATTTCAGCATGCAAAGACCACCAGAGATCACATATAGGCATTAAATGCATTTGTTGAGAGTTCCCAGAAGGAAAAATCAAAGAGCTGTTCTCCAAGGTTTGTGCCTGATCATGCACCATCCCTGCCCTAAGCTGAGATTAATGTTTCAAAGGAAATACAGTGTCCTGTGGGCACTTCCAGAAAGGTCCTGCAGACCAGCTGAACCAGGGTAAACTTATAAGAGGCACAGTCTTGCTTCTTTCTCTCTGCAGTACATGTAGGAACAAACCACTTATATAAGCCTACATATGGTATCAGGGATGCAATGTGAACTTGGATAGTTCTCATTACCCAGGGACAGGGAGGTCTGTTATCCACTGTGACAATGCTAACAGCATATTTGTGGGATGATGTTGATGGTTCATCTGGCCACAAAGAACTCATGCTAAGTAAGTCCTGTACAGCATGGGACTCACACAGGAAAACAGTTAATACAGCATCTCTGGAGGGTGGGGAGGCAAAATCCTCTTCCTCCATTGCCACAGCAATTTATGTGCCTTGGGGCATCAGAACAGGAGAAACAACACCTTGCCTTAATGCAAGGTGAAAATCACTGTATGGCAGTAGAGAGGAAATTTGATGTTGCCCTTGGGAAACAAGGGAATATTTGTCACTCATTTAGGAAACAGCAGGATAGAACTTGCAGGTTGGCTAAATGTCTGAGTAAAGTTCCTGGAGGAGAAGGATTAATGTGTTTCTGGTACATGTTCTAATTTTCCATCACACTGTGGTAAGCTTACAGTGGTCATGACATGCTCTGTGATGGTGATCAATATCTAATTAGGCAAAATGCTAATTTGCTAATGCCTGAAGCCTTAAATGTCACTCTCCAGAATCAGCCCGATGTGCATTACTGCTGTCTGTGACAAATCACTTGTGTCCTTGCTCTTGACCTGGCTGGGTTAACTCCTATCCTGACAATGCCACTAGTTCACTTTAACCTCTTATTTTGCCTTTGTGTGAAAAGCTAAACCACAGCTGTCCCTCAGTCAAAACACGATGCAGGAGATGATGCTCAGGCTTGTCCCCTCTGCTGCAATCCCTGCAGGAGATGTGCAGGGATAGCTGTGCCCGGGCTGCTGGTTTACGCAAGAATTAACACGACACTAAAAAAAAAGGCACATTTTGGTGATCCAGAACTGCTGCAGTTTCCTCCTGCAACATCAAGAAGTTGCTGCCATCCCTTTCCCGTTTTTCCTGCCGGGAAATCCATAGCTGGTAGTATAGCAGCACCTAGAGGTGGATTCCAGGGACAGCCCTGCCCAGGGGGGTCTGCATGGAGGGGGCACAGGGAGCTGAAGAGAGGTGCTGCCGGGTCCCAGGGAGCACCCACAAAACTGCAGGGCTGTGGCAGAGTGTGTCCCAGAGTTTTCCCATTGTTCCAGAAGATTTAGGGTCAAAGCAGGATGGACCCAACCTTTCTGGATCTCAGGACCATTCCTACCTTCTATATCAGACCTGCCAGATCTGTGAGACTAAAGAGACCACCAGAAATGATTTCTGAGGGATCCTTCTGATCATTCACCTTCCCAGCAGGAAGGGAAGGGGAAAGGGCAGCCAATTTTTACTCAGTGGTTCCTCCTTCTCTCCTCGAACCAGAGGCTCCCTGTTGGCAATCCCTGCACCCCTGGCCTGCCTCCCTTTCTCTGCTCATCTACCCCAGAGCCTTTGCTACAGCCCCAGCTCCTCTGCCTGCTCTGTGGTCCCACATACTGCCACTGCTCCACGGCAGCTCTGGCATCTTCAGGGGCAAGTTATCCTAGAAAAGTCGTGAACAACTCTGCCCCGTGGAAGGCTCATCTATATGGAAGTGATCACACCTTGTCACAGAATAATCCTATCCACTATAAGGGAGATCTCTTTTCAAGTAACACTTTGTGTGTGTCTATGTGTGTGTGTCTAAGGATCTTGATATTAAAGAGTTAAAACTTCTCTGGATGTCAGGCATGTCATCTGATCCACACCTGGTCAAAGAAGGGAGAACCTTGCCATCCATGCTGACACGGTTAGTCATTGGAAGTTCCCCTTGCTGCTCACTGGGATACAGCTGGCTTCTACATGGCTCTTTCTTCCAGCTTTTTCTGAAAGATTAAACAGCTCTTTATAACTGACATTTTCTTCCTTTCCTCACAAAACTAGCTCTGTATTCAAATTAAGTCACTTCTCTGACATTAGCTGTTCTCTAAGCCAAGAAACCAGCTCATCCTTTGCAGCCTTTTGCCAGTGCTATGGATCTGCACTTGCACTTGGTATTTAAGCATTCTGGAGAAAACAGGGATGCTAGAAATAGTGCAGCAATTTAGTCTAATGCTATATATGGAGGTACCACACTTCCTCCAATTAGTCTTAATTTCCTTATTAGTATAGCCAAGAAGTTCAGCCTGCCTTTGGTGCCTGCCTTGGAGAGACTCTCTTGCACTCAGGGGTTAGGAGGGGAAGGTCTCAGCAAAGGGGTGCAATTAGGAGAGGATGAGAAAGTCCCGAGGAGAGCCAGGTCAGTCCAGCCCTTCACAAGGGGCACATGAGCAGTCTAAGACTGTAGTTAGTTTCTGCCCGAGGAGAAAGGTCTCAAACTTCTAAAGGAGGGGATGAAATGGCTACGTGACACCTGCTGCCCAAACAGAGCTGTGCTGCTCCTCTGCTGGGGGAAATGAGAAAGGGAAAGGAGAAACTCAGTCCATGTGCTGGTAAATTTGGTGAGTCCATGCAGACCTCACCTTGTTTGTCTCTCCTCGGGCTAATGGTGGGCTCATCCTTTTATCCTGAGGGCTGAACCATTCCTGAGTCACACAGCTCCTGCACTGAGGGCTGTGACAAAAGCAGAGCTGATGGAAGGACTCTGTATAGGATGGATGGGCAATATATCTGGGCAATATATCTATAAACTGGAACACATTAGAGCAGACCAACATTCTGTGTGCTTTTCCAATCCTTCTATTGATCTTATTTAAACTAAGCCTAATCCTAGCACAGACAGAACAACACTAAGGTCAGGAACATCCCTTGAGGCAGGGCCTCAGTCCTATGCCACATCCTACTGGCTTCCCTTGTCTGCTGGTGGCCAGTGTCACTTAGAGTGTTATGCTGGCATATCTAGGAAGTGCCTCCAATGAGGCTACCAAGGCACATTTTGCACTATCCAAAGTTTTCCTTTCCAGCACCTAGCTGGTGTCCTCAAATGAGCACCTTTGCTACTGCAGCTTCTCTGAACCTTGGGGAAAAAAGAAAAAGCTTTCTGTAATCTACATCGAAAATATTTGTCTAGAGGGAAGATGAAAAGGGCTGAAGGAAGATATACTTCACAGGGGAAGTGTCATAATTGCAAACAAAGCACATCCTGTGTAGGCCCAGGCACTGCTCTGCAGAGAGGCCAGTTCTGGCAGTAACTTCACTGATGCTAATAAATGGAGTGTGCATTTTATCAAACCTGTGGAAATTGATAAGGGCAAGTAGCCAGCTGGCGTGTGTCAGTGCAACCCCACAGCATTTGGTTTGCACCCGTTGGTCAGGCACTGGCCATAAGGCCAGAGCACACAGGGGGTGAGCTGCTGCAAATTAGGGGCCCTGCAGAGCCCCTGCTCACCAGATGCTTAAAGAGTCCATTAATTGCTCAAAGAGCAGCAGATGAACTGAGTGTTTCCTCAGGAAACACGGAAAGAAGCGGAGCAAGAGCATTGGCAGTGGAGTTTCACCAGCAGCTGGTGGGCAGCAGGTGGGCTGGGCAGTGGGAGGCAGCAGGATGGGCTCTGTTTGCTTGCACCACTTGGCATTAATCAAATCTGCTGGGCTTCTCCTTCAAAACTTCCATGGGAGATCAGGTGTAGCACGTCTTTAACTCTTTGAACTGTGGCAGAGAGGCTTGTCTGGAAACCACACTAAAAGGGAAACCCACAAAGCATGTCCTTGGTTTTGCAGACTGTAAGCAGCCTTGTCTGGCTTTTCAGTAGGTATTGGGTCTGATGGTGTGCTCCTTATTTTCAGTGGAAGGGACACAAGTAATAGCTGTCGTGCTCAATGTCATGAATAACTATTGAAGTCAACATTGGCTGTGAGAGACATTTCCCTCATTGAATTAATTCTGGTGTTTCATTAAATACATGAAACAGATATTGACCAAGTGCTGCAAATCCTCTCCTAACTGCAGTTATTCCTTCTTGTCCTTTATTTATAAACTGAATCCATACTGGAACTGTACAAGTGACAATTCACTTACAAACTGACAGTAACTGCTCTGTTTGCAAACTCTCAAGTAGGAATTATTCAGCCTCCATAGAGGGAAAGGTAGTATTTCCCATCCTAAAGGAGGAGGTTTTAAGCCCAAACCTTGCCTAGGGTCTCTCCTGTTTCCTAAGAGCCAGGAGGCAGCTCTCCTGTACTCCAGCCCAGCTCTGTAACTATGGGGCTATCCTCTAATCTCTTATTCCTGAAAGCCATTACTCTATAAACATGATAAATAGACTGGTAGAAGTGCTTTGCATTGAATATTCCTGAAGCATAATTATTCCAGCCTCCCTTGGCAGCAGAAACATTACTCTTATGTCAAAGATGAGGAAAGAGGGGCACAGTGCTTTGTCCAAGCTTATAGGACTGCTCAGCCCTGGGCTGTGGCCCCAGGGCAATCCTGTGAACTGTGTTCCAGTCAGTGCCAGCTACTGCCAGTGAATTAAATAACAGCTCAGTGGAAGGGGAAAATGAAGCAGTACTGCTGAGGAAGACAAGGTATGGTTTTCAATGAGATTTGAAAACTGAGACAGGAGTTGATTAGGTTCATATCACTGCAATCTAGAGATGTTAAACAACCAGCTCCCCACAGCTGGGCTGGTGGGAATATCGACCAGGTGGAATTACTCCTCCCGAAATGCAGTTAACTGCTAGCACTGCAGTGCTGCTTGGAGGGGGTTATTCTGTCATGGGAGCAAAGAAACAAACCTTTCCTTCTCTGACCCCCAAAATCTTAGGGAAACCTGGTGCAGTAACATGGTACTTAAATTTTCCTTGACTGCTTCACAAAGAAGATAATGTCAGAGGAGCAATGGAAACAGTGGAAGAGAGAAAGTTTATAGGGAATAACTATTAACAGTATAAGGAACACATCTATAGTGTCAGGCCACATCTACTCTGTGACGGGAACAATTGCAGGGAAGACAATATTTGAGTTTGCTGAGCCCCTGAGCATGATCCCTCCTGTCCCTGGCACAAGCTGTGCCTTGGCTGTGGTTCAGATGGGCTGCATGGAGGAGAGAGCAGGAGGCAAAGCCCCTGGCCTGTGCTTGCTCTGCAGGCCCTGTGGCTGAATGACAGTGGGGCAGATCACTGAACTGGGATCTCCCTTTCCAGACTGTAGGGAATGCCAGATGACAACAGGGGAGAGTGACACTGACAGTAGGCTGAGAACTGCAATGAACTGACGAATGGTAGAGAGAGACAAGGGTGTGCAAACTCCCACACCCTAAATGTGCAAGACATAAGACAGAGAGGGAGGATTATGGATGCTGAAACCTTTGAAATGCCAGTTGTCCAAGAATGTCTATCTTTTCTCTGCTGCTGCCTCTTCAAGTACATTATTAGTGATTTGTTATCCAATGAAATCCAGTTCCAGCTGACTGACACCTATCAAACAAGGCACACCATGAATTGTATATCAGCCTGGTGAACTGAGGACGAAAAAAATAAATCCTCATTTCTGAAAACTGTCTTAAAAAAAAATTAAACCCTGCACAAACAAAAATACCAAACAAGCTGCCTGTATATCTCATGCTTTACAATGTATGACCAAACACAGCTGCCCTCTACTCACACGTGTCTGCTAGTTCTGCCTGAGTTAATGGGCTGCCTGGAGTCCAGGAGGGTCCCCTCATGGTGAATCCTCTGCAGTTCACACCATGAAGTATTGTCTGCAGCTCTATTCCCCTTTGCACACCTGGCTGTTCTCCATAATGGCCCAGTGGGATGAGTGAGCTGAAGAGAGTGGCACTGCTAGGGGAGGTTTGCCTGCTCCTTTCCAAACTGGAAAAGCAAGCTTTGTTTGAATGGAATTATTTAGGGACTATTTAGAAACATTCCAGCTCCCAAGGGTTTGGGAAACTTTGCTACAAGTTTATGTGACTGCAGTATGGTCTCTGTCAAAGCACCCAGCCTCTCTTGTGCCCTGCTCTGCCTTTAGTGCTGTTGGAATCCTGTTTCCTCTGTGATGAGGAACCTGCAGAGCAGATGGGTTCCTTGCTCTGACTGCTCCCAGGGATGCTCCTGCTGTCCAGGAGAAGCCTGGCCTCTGGGAGCCCTGGCAATGGCTCTGCCTGGGGGCTTGGGTGGCCGAGGGGGACATAGACTGTGGAGTTGGAGGCAGTCAGGGTACCAAAGGTTGCATGGGACACGAGCAGGATTTCTGGATGGCTGTGTACAGTGGTGAATTTTTATGGATTTTCTGCTGCCTCACAAAGGAGAATGGGCAGAGAAGCAGGAATGAGGGGGGAAGGATCAGCATTGATTAAGCTGACAGGTCTGCTAATGTCACTGTGGACACAGTCACTTTCCTTTCCTTTGCCAGCAGCAACTTCAATAATAAGATGCAGAGGGAAAAGGAGGGAATGTTACTGCTCACAGAGCTGCTGGCAGTATTTAGATGAGAATCTGGTGGTGTGATGGATGGCCATGATGCAAAGATACATAGTGATCAGTGCTCTGGAAATGCAGGCAGATTAAGCAGGACTGTGCCTGACTGGTCTGAAGGTGACTCTGCTGAGAGCCAGTGGTTAGATGCTAATCTCTTTTTGCTCCCCACAAATAATATTTGTGCAAAACTCACAACAGGCCTTGCAAATATGGTGGCAGGTGCTGCTTTCTCACTTTGTCCTAGATCTGCTCACTGGGCTCTGGGGTTCAGAGGTAGAGGAGAACTTGTTTGGTCCTGACAAGCCAAGGTGAACATCAAGCCTTGGCAAAGCAGAATGATCCAGCTGTCCTGTCTCCTGCCCCTGGTCCTGCAGCCAGTGTCCCCACTGAGCAGGCTGGCTGAATGGCACTCTTGTCCCACCATGGTCCACAGACAAACTCAATTCTTGAACTCTCTACTGTTCTATAGGAGTCTTTTTCCTAATTTTACCTTCCTTCTGGCAGCTGAGGAGGATTGATACAGCTCTGCCCAAGCACCTCTAGCTTCAGTGCAAGGCAGTGTGTTCCTGCTGGGTCTGGAATGTGTTTGCAAGCTGTGTGAGATGGGACAGTCTTTGTCATTTTCACAGACACCAGGTAGGGCTGGATTGAATGGGGATAAACCACAAGTAAGGGATGTGAATCCTGGTGACTGTGCCCTGTACCTGTATCAAAGAAACAAAATCCTTTTACACTCACAGTTTTAGCCCTACACCACCGCTTCAGAGAAGGAGGAGGGTGATGTAGAAATAGTGTCTGGGCTGGTTGGTGTTATCATCAGCAGCAGCACATGGGTTTTCACACTGAGTTTAAATGTAGTCATGAACAGTGTCCACCAAATCTTGTACCTCATATGGTGGCTCTTAAGTCTTACATTAGACTGCTGGACTAGGATTTAGGGCTCATTCCATCCATTTTCATGGACAGATTCAGATTAAGTAAAAGATGTTTCTGGTTTTATAAACTTCATGTGTATTTGGCAAAATTAGCTGTGATGGGCAGCTCTGAGAAGAACCATTTGTATAAATACCCAGACAACATTATTTGGATCCACATCTCCAAGGTCATTATGAAGAGATAATCTCTGACATCTTTCAAAACACCAAGTCAGGCTATTTACAAGTAGGTTTCTGCTTGGAAATGAGTGTAAAGCTTTAGTTTTAATTCTGTAGGAGTTAAACTGAAAATTATTAACATCTCCAACACTAGACTTCACATATAGAGCATTGTGGATATCTGTCTCATGCCTCCACTTAGCCAGGGGCACTGTCTTTGCTGTCTCTTTCATCCAAGGACAAAAGGAATTTGTTAGAATAGCAAATTTTCTTCCATTCTTGCAAATTAGCATTAGAGCATCACTATAGAAATATTTACTCCATGCTATCTGGATTATGGCAATTAAATTTCTATCAATGAAAGCTGGTTTCTAAACTAATATTTAAAGAAGGTGAGAGAGAGATGTCTACATGAGGAGCATTACTAAACAGATTTCAGTATTTATTTTTCTGACAGAGCTTCTGTTTCTCCTGAAAGGTTAATGTACATCTATCTTGCAAGGGGTTTCCTTAGAGGGTTTAAATGAAGAGTGAAGCTTTGAGAACAAAGTGAAAATGGAAGAAATATACTGCCACAGGAAGATCAAAAATGAGGCACTTGGGGCTTCAGAGAGTTATCATGAATCCCCTCCTGCCCAGAGGGCATTCCTGTGTGACCATCAAAGTGACACACATGCAGCTGTCTGGCAGTTTGCCACATCTCCTGGTTTGATGGACTTTGCTCTGGGGATGGCTAAAGCTCCAGCTGTTCAGAATGGCAGCTCGTTTTCCCCAACAAATTCACTCAATGTTTATCTGACCTATCTGGAGCCACGAAAGTCGATTATAAATCGTTTCAAGTGTGTTTTCAACACCTTTTCCTTACCAAAACCTGGAAACACAAGCAGCCATCAAAACCTGAAAGCTTGTCCTGCCTGAGCACAGCTTTGCCTTTAGATTAGGATCAATGTCAAGACTGGGTTGTACTGCCTAAGATTGCTGTTGTACTTATGGCTTAACAAAACGTGTAATAGTGTTCACCTTATTAATACAGGGGGGAAATACAGGTGTGTGTCTGTCTGGTGTGCTGATAAGGCTGGGAGGGTGGCATTTACCCCCAGGACAGCACAAAGAAGTCCCTGGCTGGTTCTGTGAGGCAGTACTGCCTGAGCAGTTGCATGGCAAAAACATATACTTCAAACAGGTAAAAGGAGGCAAAGGTCAGAAATATACTCCAAGAGGAAAAGTGAGCTCTTCTTCAAAGAGAGGAGGAGCTCAGGGTTAGAGCTGAGGGTCTCACTGAACCAGCAGTGCCTGAAATGGTTTGGTTCTGTTCACCTCACTAGCTTGGGCATTCTCCAAATCAAGGGATTTAGAGCACTGAAAAACTGTTTAATAATAACTGACAAAATGTAAGCATTGATTTTGAAAATGCTGCACAGATAAGATAAAAAGTAGGTACATGATGGATGACAGAGAGATGTGGGAAGCACTTGTTTGGCTTTGTTGGGGTTGAGTAAAAGAGAGAGAGAAGGATCTCCTAACAGTACCATGAGTATGAACAGTGTAAGAGACACTCAGACCATATAACAAATTTCAGAGCCTCTTTTCCCATCCTGTGCAGCTGCCCACAGATATAGGGATGGTTACTAAGACAATATCTGATGCCTGCAGATAAAATATTTATTTGCTTTTATATAAAAAGTGAGCTGGAAGTACAGCTCATAATTGCAAACTGGGAGAGAGGACAGATATTTCCAAAGCTACTGCCAATCCCCTCACAAGGACAAGATTTGACTCCTGCACATACTGAAGAGGAACCCGTGACTCAACACGTGGATCTGAACTGAATTGCATTCACGGGTTTTTATTCATTATGACTCCTAAGCTCCAAAAATAAGAGCCTTTAAAAAAAAAATTAAAAAGACACATTAAAAAGGGGTAATGTTAAAAAACTACCAACAAACCAGCCCTTCTGAAATAATGGGAACAACTGTACATATTTCTCAGCAGTGAAAGAACTAAAATACAGGTGTATTCTGACTCAGATAAATCTAAAGTTTCCCCTGTGTATAAAAATTGGAGAAAGACTGATGTGGGGAGATGAAAGTTTCCTCGCCAGAGGAGGACTTGGCTCTTCTTGCTCAAATACACTTACTTTCAAGACTATTTGCTTTGTGAGAGCTCTAAATCCAGGGTTTTCAATCTCTTAACAAAACTCCTGAGCACAGTAAATGCACTGCAAGAGGATTCAGGGGAACTATCACAGGAGACAGCAGGACCTGCAGCTGCAACAGATTCCACCTGGTGTGGGTGAGAGTGGAAGGGATGGTGGTTCCTCTCCCTTTGCTCCTTTTCCCAGTGCTACCAGTAACACACAGACCAGTGCTGCAGCATTTCCAAGCAGCCTCAACACCTGAAACTGGTGAGCTTATTATCCTGCAGGCAGGCAAGGCCAGGACACCATCAGGAATTCAGGATTAACTGCATTAACCTGGCTCATGTTTGAGCATGCTGATAGCAGCCTCTCAAAAGAGACCGAAGTGCTCAGGGCTCAGCTGGAGGATAAGGTCAGGAACTCACATTTTTTTATAGTAGTTTTTGGAACTTCTTCCTCCAAATATTCAGATGAAGTCCACTCCCTCGCTTAAAAGTCAATATTGTGGTAGGAATTCTAATGCAGAGGAGGAATATGTGCCACACACGCAGTATCACAGACTAGGGTAGCAACTGGGTATTTTCTGTAAAAGCTGTGAAATGGACAATGTTTGCATGCACAACCTTTCTTTTGTGGCTAGAGATTTCAGCTTTTCAGTTGTCTGAAAATACAGACAACAACTGGCCATGCATGGAGCCTGTTAGTTCTTCTCCAGAGCTCATGACTGCTCATGAATGCAGCAGACCAGTCCAAACTGGCCTCATCTAAGCCACCCCCCATCATTTGTCTGACTTGTTGACTAATACAGGGCCAGCTGTCTAGTTAGTGAGACAGAAGCATTAATGTAGAGAAATCATAAAAAAGAAAGACTGGGAGGCTCCACAGGGGTCACTTGGTCCACCTACTGCCCCATGGCAGGTTCAGCTTTACCTGCACCACTTCTCTCTGTTTTGCCTAACCGGTTTTCCAAAATAATTTCCTAAATTCCCAAATTACTAACCACTCCACTAGGTATAAAGTAAAAGATGTGCTTCATAAAAAATACAACTGTTCAGCTAGCAGCTTCTCTCTAGGATATTAATCTGATGTACAACATCCACTGTGTTTGTTTCCTAATGCTTTCAGGAATCACGCTGATCCTTTGGGGACATGCAAATCTCAGGACTGGAAAATGGAAGATGGAGGCTAACATTGGCCTGTGAGGTTGTTGTTGGTAACGTGCATAGGTGAATTTTGGCTCAATGGGGTTTTTGGTCTAATGTACTTATGCAGTTGCCTTTCAGACCTTAACTGGAGCAAAAGGGATGAGCAGCTCCCAGGTGGTGCTCTATTAGGGATCTCATGGAGGTTACTCTCCTCTTTCTTTGCCTTCCCAGGGCAGAAGGTAAAATTGGACTAACTCTCTCTTTGGTTCATCCTCTTCTTTTCCTTTTGCTTTTCATCCTTGAGCACATTTTTATGGAGTGCATGAACATGCCCCACAAAAGGGACCCCCAGGCTCAGTGCCACCATCAGTGGGAGAAGGTTGCTGCATGTTCTGTGGTGAGCCTCTTCCACACTTCAAATCCAGGGACTTCTCCCCAGGTCCTATTGGGAATGGCACCAAACCTGCTTCCTGCAACCCAGCATCCCACCAGTGCAGTCAAACTGGCACCATCACAGGACTCATACCCGTCATGCCAGAGTGACAGAAGCGTTTAAGGGCACCACCGGCACATTATGGATTTTAAAGATTGCTTTTAATATCTAATGTCCACATCTTAATCCCAGTCAAATTAGCTGAGCTTCTAAACACTCTTGTAGGGACTGTAAGTGAGTGGAAAGGAGCAATGTTAGTGAATGGTTGCGAGGAAACAGCAGGGAGATTTCCCAGAGGAGGCGATTGAGAGCTAATCCCAGGCTCTGCTGCGTGACAGTGCCTCTGAATGCTCTCTTATTTACTGATGAAGAGCAATTGACTGAATTGTACTATTTATATGTTTTAAGCATTTTCCCCAAGCTGCATACTTCACAGGAGTGTGTGGGACAAACTGGCAATGGAAAGGAACGATTCTAAAGTAGTTAACAGGCTTGACTGTCGTTTTATTCCGCCTGTATATGCAAAGCTTTTTAAAAGTAGTTTCAGGGAAAATGAGAATCAACACTCTGAAGCTTACATTGTCTCTTACAGTTTGGGGAGCTAGCACAAATCTTGCACTCCCTTCTTCACTTCACAGAATGTAAATCAGAGAACATTATAATTTTAAAAAATAATTCTGGTCTGGCTAACAGCAGGAAAATCCATGATTCCAGTGATGCAGAGTAACAGTATAAAACTTATTTATTCATATCAGGTACTGCAGATTTTACCATCAATCCCTGACTTGCCAGCAGCTCTCTGTATTACTGGGACTTTCTTCATGGCCTCACATTCCAGTATTTTCCTAGACTGAAGGCTCCTAATTTGAAAGATATGGCTTGATGCTGACCATACAAAACAATCTTCTCTGGCAGATCAAAGCAGAGCAGACACATATACACCCCTTGCTCCCTAGCCCAGGACTTGCAGAGTTTCACTTTTTGGCATCACTTCAGAAGCTTTAAGATTAGAGAAGGATGTAAGTCAAAAGATTTGTGGCTCTGAGGCGTTGCACTGCAGTCTGGCTGCTTGATGTTTGGGTTTTGTTGATTTTTTGTTTGTTTGCTCATGTGTTTTTCTTTTTTTGAACCTTATGCAAAGTACTTATACGTGGTGGAATTAGAGACAGTGCCAAATTGCTGGCCCAACACTTGTTATCTTTTTCTCCCTACAAATTATCCTCCTGTTTGGTAATTCCTCTTCTTTGAGAAGATTTGTTTGGGTGTAGCTTTTGTTGGGGTATTTTACACAGCTCTGAGAATAAGGCCCCAAAGAGAAGGTTAAGGAAGAAGAAATTCCTGGGAGTAGAGAAATTGAGCTAAGATACTATTCTCACATTCAGAACATTCACAGATGCCTTTAATATCATATATCCAAAAGAGAAACACATCTACCAGAGGGTTACCTTTGCCAGTATTTCTCAACAAATCTCCAGAAGCTTTTGGTTTTGCAGGAAACACAGAATATTTTCCCCACCTTTTTAAACATCACAGTATAATCAGAAATAAATAGATTACTGTTAGTTTCAACATCATGTCATGCTGTCCAGAAATAAGATGGGAGAAAAACCTTTTAGGTAAAAGCAGAAATTTCATTAAGAAGCAACATGTGAAACATTTTCTTTGTTAAGCATAATTAGCAGTTCAAAGACACTTGCCTTTCAAAGTGTCTGCTTTGATTCCTGTCAGATGCAGAGGCAGTGATATATGACACGACATTCATCAACTAACTCTCAACATAAAATGATGTGATGATTTTTCTCTAATTGAGGGGATGGGAAAGCAAGTTTCTTCTTTTCTTTTTTCTTAAACAAGCTTGAGAAATAATTTAAATGGCTGTCAGATCTCCAGCAGCAGATAGTAAAACACTGGATGGAAGATTTGCAAATTCAGTTTTTGCCCATTCACAATGTTTTTCTTTTAAAAGTATTTTACTTTCTGACATGTCAGATATTAGTTATAGGAATAGTTTTCACCTCTTTTTAAGACATCTCCTGTTCAAATTTGCCTGCTGACTTCAATTTGCCATTCTGACAGCTTTCTTTGAGACTAGGTGGCTCTTCTGAAACGTATTCCAACCGCGAGGTTTCAAAGTAGCTTCATTTTATTTTTGATCTTCCTGTGACTACCAAGTCTTATGCTGGCCTTTTTATTTTTCTAGTTGGCTGCTCTGGTGTTTCTTTCTCTTCACTGTCTACTGACTCCCCAGCATATTTTTATTTTACAGGTGGATATTTTGTGTACTATTCCTTGGATGCTATTTTTCTTAGTCTCTGGAGTCTACAATTAACATGCTTCTGCTTTTTTCTTTTTTTTTTTTTTTTTTTTTCAGAGTAGGATAATGATTAAAATAATCTAAAATAACTAATATAATATCCAGCTAGAATGACTCAGTAGAAGAGGGACTTGTGAGCATGAACTACTCACAGGAGAAATCCAAGGTCTGTGCTGCAGCTGAGAGCTCAGGAGAGAAGGGGTGACTGGTCCTACATCAGCTTGAGTACCTTGATGTAGCTTTGATGACTGCAATAGGTTATTTCCATGTGCCCAAAACCTGCCCCTTCAGATTTTACACAGGCTGTGGGCAGCATTTCAAGCTGTCCAAAAAGAGAAACTGAAAAGCCAGTAGAAATATTCCCTGATATAAAATCAGACTGTGAAAATAACTGTTCAGGTTATTTTTAATTCTTTTCTTTGTGTCTGTGGTTCAAAGTTTTAAACACGATCCAGGCCTCCCTTCTGGGTTTGTTCCTGACACAGGACTTTCTCTCTCTTCCCTTGTCACCAAGTGTGTGACTGCCTGTGTTTTTGTCTCAGTGCAGCATATGAAAAGCAAAGTTCTGCAGCAAGAAGTGTCCAGGAAGCCTTGGTGAAAGAGGAAGGTTGTATTTTGGAAAAGCAAATGTTCAAAGCTGCTGCTTTGTGTAGAGTGACTCAGCTGTCTGTTCTTGGGTTTGCCAGCAAAAGGCAGCTGAACTCAGTGTCTCCATGAAACCAGTGAACACTCACACTGAGCTCTGGTACGGACACGTAAAACCTTCCATCCACTGCAGGGAGCTCTGCTATGGAAAGGGATGGGTGAAGCCAGAGCACTGTATGAACACCCAGTCAGGGGAGGCCCTGCCCCCAGGAGCATTGGGTCCACATGGGAGAGGAGGGAGAAGCCAGAGGTAATGACCAAGAGACAGAGAATTTGTATATCCCCAGTTCGAGGTTGTCCCTCTGTAACACCTTTGCTGAGTTAGTGTCCCCTCAGAAGTTACATTTCCTTCATGCACCAAAACACAACGCTGCTTTCTGGTCCTTCACAACATGAGGCAGCAGTGTCTGGTCTCTGTGAACTGGAGAGGAAACTAATCTAAATGTTTGTTGATTCTACATTATTAGAATCATTTGTTAATTCTACATTACATTGAATATTATAGGAATATGTTCATTCTGTTTCATATATGAACTAGCCCTGTGGTCTCTGATCTGCAATTGTTTGCTATCAGTATTTTCCGAGAAAACTTTTAACCAGACGTAAGATTGAATTATCAGCAAACAGGAAATAACAATGTTTTCTTTTTTGGAAGCTGAGTCGTGAAACCTGGCTCCAAACCCCATGAAAAAACAGCAGGAGACCAACATACCACAGGTGTGCATGCAAAACTAATGTAACCTAAAAGTTTGATATTAGAAACACTCATTGAACAGTACAGAAAAAAACCCTCCATCTCAGTAAATTTCAAGATTCTTAAAAGATAACTTAGAAAACAAAAAGAAGGAGTGTCAAGAATATTTAGTCTTTAATTGCCTATTTTTGACTCATGTGGAGGCTTGCTTGTATGACACAAAATCCTTTTCATCCACCCAGCTGCCAGGTATGACACACTATGAGTAAAAGATCTGCATGCCATCAAATCCTGTGCTGAGTAATTTTCCTGTACGACACCATTTTTAATTTATCTCAAAGTCCAGCTTAGCTCTCAGTACCACGTTTATGTCAGTACCACCAAATTGTACCAGCATTCTAGGATTATGAACTGGGATCTCTTACCCAGTCAAGTCTGGTTTCACACTGACACTTCAGCAGGGCAGGTGCCATATTTTATTAGTTACAGGGATTCACTGATTCTGTGCATCCAGAACCTGCCCTCTGCACCCTGCTTTTATAGCAGGATTCAACACAGCTGAGCAAATACAACCTCTGCATTATATATGAGGTACAGGGAGGTGATGGGAGCAGGGGAAATGCTCTCATCAGGTGTGGTGTGCCCAGGGAACCAGAAACACAGAGACACTCTGCGAGACCGGGGAAAAGGAGGAGGGAAAATGTGTTTGAGTCTGCCATGAAGGCCCAGGAAACCCTGCTCAAAGGACTTCTGTCCCAACCAACTCTGTAATCCCTACCCAAGGCCTGGATGCAATTACAACTCCACTACACTTCCATGCCCGACTTTAGTTAAATTCTCAACGTCGCAGCCCAATGGGGGGAAAAACCCCAAACAAATCCAGTGTACTAGGTGCTAATAACTTCAGAGCAGCCAACCAACAGCAATTCCCCAGCCCAGACTTGTTTCTACTCACCTCCATTTGTCTCGGGGATATTTAAGGCAAAGGCTCATTTCTGTCCCGCAGACTCGGTGCTGCTGCTCAGCGTTATTTTGCCAGGTCGTAAAAGGGCTCCTGACCAAAAGGAAGAGGAAAGCAACACGTAAAGCAAACACAGAAGCCCAGGAGGAAAGCTACACCCTACAGACCAGCACTAATAGCAACGGCGAGACTCGGAAGGAGAGAACACTCCCAGTTAGTAACTTTTTCCATCGATACATCTGTTACAAAACAATTTAGCTGCGAACTTCTCTTCCTTCTTGCAAGCAATGCTTTGCTATAGAGGAGACCTCAGATAAACTACGTGATGAATGTGGGGTTTGTCAGGGGTTTTTTTGGGTTTTGTTTTTTTTTTTTTTACCAAGTAAGCAAATTATTGAAATATAAACTAGAAGCTCAGCTGACTGCTTTAAAAATACACTGCTGGGCAGTAATTATGACAAGGTGCATTTGTCCATACTTCAGGGGGTTTTTTTAATTCAAAAGTCTTCAACAAAAGCAGAGTCATATTTGAAATAACCACCTATGGGAGTTTCTGGCCAGCAAGTGCAGCAGAGGTGAATGTTCAGATGATTAATAACTTAATTTTTTAAGAGCTTGATGGGCAGGCAAGGAAAATATGCCAAATTGTCCTTGCCTTAAGAAGGATTTTTAGTGCCAAAACAGAACTGCAATGAGAAAGAAAACTCATGATTTCACCTTTAAAGACTTTCAGGGTAGAGAGATGTGTGGAGGGGCAGAGGGATTTACTGCAGCAGCAGAAGCTGCTGGACCCAGCTGTGTTTTCACATTCTTGCCTCAGTGGATTTGAGCTTCTCCAAGAGCCAGGGCTGCTCCTCGGTGTAGGTCATAGGGCAGCTACGTGTGTGAGCCCACAGAGGCAGTGTGGAAACTTTTGTGCTGACAGTTAATGTGTGGCTTGGAAGAAATAACAAACAATTTTGTTTGAATTAAAAAATTTTGACAGGTACATCTTGCCAAATGTTACTCAGAAAGGAAAACTGAATGGATATATCGTGTAGGAAAATTCCCAGGGTGTAGCAAATTCATTTGTTGTCCAAAAGCCAGCATCAGGTTCTTCCCTTGCCTCAGAATAAACCTGGAACTACTTCAGGGAGGTTGAGAGAAATTAAGATTCCATTCACCAGGGTAAATGAAGTCTGCCTTGAGCAGAGCCAGAAAATGCTGTATGCAGTAGCAGAGGTGTGAAAGAACTGCTGCAGGAGTTGTCCTATTAAATGTAATATTAAGCCCCACCCCTGTGCCCCTTTAACCTGTGACATCTTGCTTTGCTCTTTTCCATCCCCATGGGCTGGTGGACTTTTAAAAAGTTGTGAGTTAAGTGAGGAGACACACAGATCATGTAATAAGGTGATAAGGCAGATAATGGGAGAAAGGAGTCATCTGGTTCCCATTTGGAATATTAAAAGGGACCTGAATCCACTTGGTTCCCAAATCTCCTCAGGCCCAACAGAGCAGGTGTGCCTGTGCCCTTGGTGCTCCTTGAAAACTGCAGTCAGCATCTCTTCCAAGTCCTGTTTTCTGAAGCAGTTTTCCCGTATGAGGTGTTCTCAGCCAGCAGCAAACCTGAAAGCTTTTCCATCCACACCGCCAAGCAAGGTAAGGGATGGCCTTGGGACACAGCCCCAGGAGGGACAGAAGTGTCCCCAGCCCTGGCTTCAAGCTGAGAACTGCTCCCTGGGCAGGAGTAACCTTCATCTTCCCCTCCAAGGCAGTGCTTGTGCAAACCCTAGAGCAGCATCTGGCCAGGGCTTGAAGAGTGAGGGCTGAAAACACTGAACAAGAGCTGAGAACAGATTTTGGAGCGACAGGACAATTGACTTACACCACTGAAGTCCCTGTGTATGAAACCAGACCTTTGGAAGAACACAGAACCCTGTTTTTTTAGTCTTTTGGATTATTCCTTTAAGAATGTTCCTTTTGGTCTGGCACATCATGGAGTGACATGACAGCACACTTTCCCCTCCTTTACAATCTTCTCTCACAAAGAGCATCTGGCCTTGCTGCCTTTGTAGCTGGTTAAAAGCTTGACATGTCAACTCAGAATAATTGAGCCAGGTTAATGGTAGAACATCATTTACAAGCCTCCCAGCATATAAATTGGTTGTTACAGCTGTTTGGAGTAATTGCCAGCAATGGATTTGTACTTTCCCACTATTCACAGAGCTGGTCACCTTATGAAGGAAAATCAGGGGAGTACTTCCACCACAATTATATTTAAGCTACTGGCTTTCAAAGGGCCTTTGAAGCAAAATATTTTCTTCCTCATTTTTAAAACAGCACTGCCAGAAGCATGGGTAAATTCTTAAGTGCCAAACCTGGCTCTGTGTGCAACAAGGACAGGGTTTATAGTCAATCCAGAGGCTGGTTACTGCCCAAAATACTGAAATTGTCCTGCTGTCCCCTCTCTGTATCATTCTATTTATTAATTTTATTAATATTTGAACAGGACATGTATTTAGCTTTTTTAATTAATTACAATTAATTGTATAATTACCTCTCAGTGTGTACACCCCCCTTGCATCATTGCTTGCCCTGGCACAGGGCTCTGGTTCAGGGGGCACCAAAGTCACCCCATTCTCTGCCCATTTCACTCCCTGGCTGTGTCTCTAAGAAGTCAGAGAGCAAGAGACTTTTCACTTTTCAGTGACATTTGAATTTTAGGATTACTTTTCACCTCTCAGTGATCTTTGACCCTCAGGAGGAGTATTTGACCCTTTGAGTGAACTTTGATATTTCAGGATGACCTTTGGCCCGTTAAGATGACTTTTGATCTTTTGAGATGACCTTTTACATTTGGTTGGTCTTCCACCTTTGAATTTTGAACTTTCAGAAAAAAATTTCACTGCCAGGGTGACCTTTGGCCATTCTGTGACCCATGATCTTTTGGATCATTACATTTCAGGCTAATCCTTGAATTTTTGATAACCTGTGACGTTGTGAGAGACCCTTGTGTGACTTTGGCCTGTCCTTGACATTTTACTTTTATGCAGCCTTTGATGTGTTAGTGACTTTTTACCTCTCTAGTGACCTTTGAGATTTCAGTGACCCTCAAACTTTTCAGTAACCTTTGACCTTTCTGATGACTTTCTGCTTTTTGGTATGACCTTTGACCATTCTGGATGACCCTTGACCTTTTTGTATTGCCTCTGGGGATTGCCTTTGACTTTTGATGTTTTTGGTATGACCATTTACCTTTCTTCCTCTATCTGTTTTCAGGTTATTTTATTCCTTATTTAAAAGACAGACCCAGAACACCCTCCACTCCACTTCAAGAAAATCCCCTTCACATGATAGTTTTGTGGTGCTTGGCTATCTAGGCTTTCAGAGGATAATACATATTTTGTGACAGAAGTTGTGTTTCAGCACTTACAAAAATTCCCTCTTACATTTTATTCATGGTTTAAAGTATCTGGATATTCTTATTGATAGAAACAGCTGAATGTTTTTGAGTCCTGCCAATTTGACCCCATAGTAATTCATAGCAGATGCATCACAAATTAATTATGTGTTCTGGGAAAAAAAGATTCCCTATCATCCCTTCCTCTGCTTGCTGCCATTTAATTTCACTGGTGCATCTCTTGTTGATGTTGTATGAGACACAGTAAATCTTTACAGTCTCTTTTCTGTCCATTGTTTGTAAACATCTGTTGGTGTCAGTTTTAATTTACTTTCCCCTTCCACTAAATTTTATTTGATCTGTATCCTCACTAATGACTGCTGCATGTTAATAAGTGATCTTGCTTTTCTTCCCCATTCCTCTTTTATGGTTTGTCAGCAGGGGATTTTAGCAGAGACAGCAGTATTAAAAACATGAGTGTGGAAAGTGGGAAGGGCTGATGTAAAGCCCTAATTCCAGGGGGGAATGCTGTACAGGATGGGGGGGTATCCCCTTGCAAGCCCTATCTCAGTGCCTTTGGTGTCAAGTCCTCCTGGCAGTAGACCCAAATGCATGATGAAAATGTGGGAGGGAAGAGCCATGAAAACACTGAACACCTTGGAAGACCTTACCTGCAGGGATAACTTTCAGGGCAATCCCATCTGTTTAGTTCTAAGAATTCAAGGGGTATTTGATTAGTCCTAAGCACCCTGCAGAGAAAATACAAATGTAATAATAAGGAAATCTTCAGTCTGCTAAAATGAATGTAAATAGGCAGTGAGGATAGTCAAATGCAGATTTGCAAGAACCTGCAAAATCCTAACAGGAGAATTTGCTGTCAGAACAATTCTGTGGAGCCTTTTTAGGCCATCCATCCTTGAGAGTTTAAATGTAACCTACCCAAAAATCCTATAATGAAATGGGCTTGAGGACATGACGTCATCAAAACCACCAATTAAAACAAAAATCACCAGTCTGGACTCTAGTGGATAGGCCACCTTTACATAACCTGGAAAGAGACCATAAATAAATATATAAATTACATATAGAAATTATATTCTATAAATAACATATTTCTGCTACATTTCCTGAGCATTTCTGATATAAAACAGGACCCAGAACCAGAACTTTAAAAATACAGTTTGTTTCATGTTAGATCAGCAAAAGCAGTCAAGCAAACACTTGCAGGGATTAGGTGCATAAAAGGAATGATGTGTCTCGTGAAAATAATATTTAGAACAGCTGAGATTAAAGAAGTAACCCTGGCCCAGGATTACTTCTAAGATGTTGGGTGATTCCTCATGCAGCCAAATTTCCTGGGAGGTTGTGAGCAAAGTTTAGTGGGCATAAGATGTAGTCTCACCTCCTCTGGATAAAAAACACTCTTAAACTCACACACTGTTGGATTTCATTGGGAAGGGGAAGGCATATTTCCAAACCCAGTCAGTCCTTCACTAAAATTCCCTTTGGTGATACAAATTCACCTGGGGATTTTACACCCAAAAGCAGATAACTTAACTAGGATCCTTGCTGATTCCCTCCCAGCTCTGTCTGTCTGTCTGTCTATCTATCTATCTATCTATCTATCTATCTATCTATCTATCTATCTATCTATCTATCTATCATCTATCCATCATATCTAGCTTAGCCTGAGGTAAAATATGTCAGCTTTGCCCTTGGGCTTCTCAGCACAGCCTGCCCAGGACTGCTCTCTCCTTGGGCAATCCTGGGAATACCTGCTGTGCTTTCATCTGTTTGTGGCATTTTAATTTTATTTGGTGGCAGGGGAAGGAAACACTGGCAGTGTAAGAGTGGGAGGGAAGCAATACTGGGTAGTGTCTGTTATCCCAAATTACAGCAATGCTGGCCCCAAATGTGAGCCCTGGTGGTGAGTTCGTGTGTGCTGCTCAGGTGAAAACCAAACCCAGTATCCTCATGGCTTAGACTCACCTCTTTTATGCAACATCACCTTGGAGGAGGCCTACCCAGGTAAAGTTTGCACCTCGTTTTGCAAACTTTTGATCAGCATTGCTGTACAAGGTCTCTCCTTGCAAATTCCACCCTGCAAGGGCTGCATTTTAATAGGGAAGAAACTGAATCCAGTAACTCAAGCTGTCTGTGATGTGAATGAGTAAACCCTGGAAAAACATGAGAGGAAACATCAGCTACAGTATGAGAACAAACAAACAAACTTGATATTTACCTTCCCAGAGAAGCAGGACAGAATTTAGGATTCTTTTCTTGCTATTAGCATACAAAAACCTGAGCAGACCTGGCCAAATCCCATTGAGATAACTGTGTATTATTGCCCAATTATTTTAGGTTTTTAGCATAGATGCAAGTGGGCATGATTGCTACCAGTGTAAGAGTTTGGAAAGGAAACAAAAGACCTATTTCTGCCTTGAAGAACCCACGTGTTTTCCTCCTTGGGCCTCTGTGCTCAGCATGACCTCTGTGGCTGTCCTTTATTCACAAGAAAATGTTCCTGTCCTCAGCCCCGTTGCCAGGAGTTGATTTCTCTGCTGGGCTCTGCTGTCAGCCTCCTGGCATTCCTGGCCAAAGGCACTTCCATTGCCTGTGCCTTCTCTTGGTGCCCCATCTTGGCAACTGAGATCTGCAGTGCACCAAGGGCTAGGCAGATCTTCTGAAAAGGATTTTTCTTTGTAGCCTCTTCCTGTTTTTTCCCCTGTGCTGTCTCCTATCTTCTTGTTATCCTAAAGCTGATTTTTTATGACCTCATCTTGAATCTGACACTGTGTTTTTCTCCCTTGCAATATTGCTGTTCTAAATGTTTAAACGTTTGTGGTTCTGCTTTCAACTCCACTTTGCTGTCCCAGTGCATCTTCCATCTCTGGCATTTAGTTTTTGGGTATAATTTCTTGTGAACCTGCTGCCTCTAGCCCTTGTTCCCACTGGTTCTGCCTGTTTGCTCCAAGGGTTTCCCTGTAAAGCCTCCATCTGTGGACTGAAATATCTGTGCAATGCACATGTGTGAGAGGTGGGCACAGAGGGCAGCCCCAGGGCTAGTGGGGGTGGGACAGGTTAATACAGTTCTGCTCCAAGTTTCTGCAGCCTTGGCCACTGGAGAATGGCAGTCTCAAACTGCCATTATGGTTTATGTTGGATAACTTCCAAATTGTCCTTTTGTGGGCTGAAAATAGCACTGAGAGGTTCCATGTGGCTCATGTAAAAGTCACAAACATTTTAATCCAACTAAGGCATGGAGAAGACATGGCTATCATATGTCCGAGACATGGGCACTTTTCCAAACATTCATTCTCTCAGTGCACTTATTTCTTTGGGGTGACAATGATAAGGGATTTCCTTTAACATCCATAGAGGACACCTGGACCTGCAATGTTCATTTTAGAAAGGTTATTTCAACAATAGGTATTTTCTAATTATTATACACAGCACAACATCTGCTTCCAGACTCATTGCTTTAGTAGAGAGCCATTTTCTAGAAGTATTAGTCTCTGATAATGGTCATATTCTTGCCATTTATCGCCAAATAAATGTAACAATAAATGAGCAAATATTGCCTCAAATGTGCCTGTCTGAGCACCTACAGTCACTGAAGGTTATCAGTGCAGACAGACTGAAACTACCAGGCATCTGCAGCCTCCTCTGGGCCTTCCTCTTCTTTCAGGTGCGTGTATGACCCGTTCTTGTAGTACCTTGGGGTTCTCTTATGTTGATGTCTCTTTGTTAATATTTTCATGGGAAATGCCCCAGGAAAAAAACTTGTTTTACCTACCTTTTTATATATATATATATCTGTAATGTGTAGGTCTGGTGTTTTTGTTCTTGGATAAAATCAAATAAACCACTGCTTAGGCTGGGGTTCCTCAAAGAGGCAGTTTCACCTTGTGGTCAGTGGAGGCCAGGCTCAGCTGCTTGTCAGGTATCCAAACCCCTTGGGATCTCTGGCTGGGTCTGCTGGACTTGTTTCACACCTTTGCTGCATTGTGAGTTCCAAAACACAGGCTCCAGGCCACTGGGTCTTCCCCTCTCCCTTAGGTGATGTGAATATATTTTCTTGAAGTCACAGAGCTGTCTGCAGGAGCTGCAGGAACGTTCTGTAAATTGCTGTCCTGGCACTTAGGAGATGTATAAAATACAACATTTGTTTGTGTGTCAGAGCAGCCTTGAACATGGTTATAGACTATTATAATTTCCAATCTGTTGAACTCACATTGTACTGTAAAACATCTTGCCAGAAAAGAAGCAGTTCCTTGGTTTGTCTACTTGAGCAGGCCATTTAGGATGAAATGCTGCATGAACCCCTGTGAGGTGATGCCATAAATTGCAAACCAAGAGTATTCCCCCAATACCCAGTGATAGCCCAGCCAGATGCACACCTCAGGAGATTGAGGTGATCTTTCTGTTCTTATTGGCACATGAAGACCTGTTACTGCCAGGCAAGAGAGGTTCCAAGACATGGAGATGATGCCTGGGAGAATTTAATTTTTTTTTTTTTAAAGTATCTTTGGTCAGTAGTGAGATGAGTAAACTTTATATTTGCAAAACATTCCTCCTAACTTCAGAGCATTTCTGACAGTTACCTGTCTCTCGTTTTCTCCACTGGAGGCAGGAGGAGTTTGTATATTAATTATCAAGGCAGGAAAAGGATACACACCCCACTCAGATGCCCCAGCCTGGAATGAGGAATCAGAGAACTACACTGACTTGAGCTCTTCTTCCTTGCCCAGGTTCCTGCAGAGGCAAGGGAAGGAAGGAAAACTGCTGTGCAATCCTGATTCAAGCCTTTGGTGGCTGTAGGGAGGTGTTGGGAGCTCTGCTTGGCACCATTAACCTTGACTGTCAGGTGAGCCTGAGGGGAGAAGAGGCTCTCCAACTTATTGCTTTGACCTCCTAACATGCCAGCCTAGTTCTAGTTTAATTCCAGTAAATTCAATACAGTTACAGCAGAGATCAATTTGTTCTGAAGTATTTTTAGTGTGTTCATACATAGAAGTGTCAGATATTATTAGCAACAGAAGTTTATCTTGCAAGATAGTATTAAGAACCTGATAGAAGTGTGATTTTGTTTCATACTGGCAGCAAGTGTAGGAAATGCTGTTTGACTCTCTTCACAGCATGGATTAGCAAAATGAGACTTGTCTCCTTTGCACTAACAAGCTCCAGAACAGAATGTGAGCTGTTAAATGAAGGAAACTCCTTTCAGACACACACACAAAAAGCTGTGGGAAGAAAACCATCTAGGCTTCCAGGAGGACAGATTATTGCAGAGTTCATATCTGTAGGGCATCCACTCTGCAGGATTTTTTGTGCACAATGACATGACTTTGTTTTTATTTACATTTTCTGAAGAGTTCACAGGATGTTGCCATGGGGAATGCTACAGTTGTCTGGGATACCCTTTTATATTTACATCACAAACAATTCTGCCTATATACTGACTTGATGCTGTTTGACAATCAGTAAATATGGTGGGGCTGTTAACAGTTTGAGTCAGGTTTTAATATAGTTAGGGTAATGTTGTGTCTTCCTTTTATATTACCTTCTGTTTATTTTTAATTTCTTTGAATTTTGCATGAGTAATGCCTTTGGAACCCAGACAAATCTGGAAGCTGACAAATCCTGTTCTCTGAGGCTGTACAGAGCAGTGCTTGCCCTAGGCAAGATTTGCAGAGAAGATCATTTCCATATAAGCACCCAAGTAAGTGGTCAAATTCTAACTCAGCCTTCAGGGACAGACTGAGCCTGAGTGCCAGGTGTCCCTCATCAGGTGGTTGAGCATTTCTGGTTACACCCAGAACACTTGAAATTTTCCCTGGAACCTTTTGAAAATCGGCCCTCAAGGCTGAGCCCTGAGCTGCTGTAGTGGAAGAGAGAGACTTCATTAATTTTTATCTGGTGGGCCTTGAATCTGGCCCAAACTAGTTTCACTTACAAATAAAGTTCAGCTTCTAGTGGAAGTTAGGTGAGGACAAAGACCACGAGTTTCCTTTTGAAACAGATTTTTGGAAAAATCTGTTTCAAAGCATGTCTGTGGAAGCTCAGTTCACAGGCTCTCTGTTCACACAGTGAGGAGTAAACAGCAATGTTTCAAAGTATTCCTGGAAACTTCTTCCATGGCTCTCACTATAAGCACACACTATCCTCTGTGGGGTTTTAAAGAGGATTACTCTTGGATTCAGAGCTCACACCTCCGGCAGCAAGGCCTCAGGGTACAATGAGAAAATTGCCATTTTTAACCCAACAGATTCTTTTGAGCTGAGAAGAAGTGGCCCTTCCATGATGTTTTATGTTTTCACCTCCTCAGTGCTTCCTTTCTTCGCCTCTCCTTACATCCCCTGAACTTTTTAACATACTTGGCTTCCAAATGTCGGAAAGGAGCCTGGCACTACAAAGCTTTAGAACTTCATAAAATCTTCAGAGAACTGTTAGAATGCCACAAAAGTATTGCTCATGCCCAAATGACGTTTTTTCAGCCCTCAATGACTGTGCATCTTGACCAAATTCATGATCATTATTGATTCACTTCAGATGTTCACACCAGACTTCTCTTGCTCACATACATGTTTAACGAATTGCTGTCCTTCAGAGGAATTGAATTATTTGACATTTGCTCCCAGAAAAAGGTATTAACTGCCTGTCATGTATTATCTGTTATTTCATTAATAATTTATCACTTGTAATCCTTCTTTAGGAAGTTCTAGCTATTCATTCAAGAATGGTATCATACAACTTGTGCCATAATTGTGCAATCATATAAAGTAATGAAAAGCTGTCACTATTTCTGGAAGCTGGTGCTGCTGCCTGCCCATTCTTGTCCCTCATCCTACACAGTCCCTTCTTGCTTTTTCAGAGAAGGAGGCCAAGAAAGTGATCTAGGTTGAAGCTAACACACAAAGGGAAATCTTGGCCAGACAGATGCTTGTTTTGGTGCAGAAAGGAGCTGGCAGCACAGGGAGGTTTTGGAAGAGAGTTTGACTTTGTCGTCTGGCGGCCTGTGCAAACTGATTTAATCTGATTGAGAAATGACATTGTAAAACGACTGTTACCCATTCCTGAAGAGGAACTGCTGTGTAGCCAAAACAACAAGTTTGTGACTGCCCAGATGTCAAACATGTTTTAACTTGTCTGAGATGTGGGTGCTTTCCCTTGCAGGGGCAAATGGATCTCCTGAGTGCCCTTGGCAGGTCTGTGGCACCAGCAGTCCCCACCATAGCATCATATCCTATGTATTTTCAGGGGGGATTGAGAGTGTGGCATCATATAAATACACTGGCCAGTGGTTCTCTGTCCCCAGTAGAAATGTTGGCCTAATTTTATCAATAGGAAAAAAAAAAATCAAAGAGTGCTCTTGTCCACGATGAGTTGGGATATTCCTGTTCACAAAATGCCTTTGTCCTGCCCCACTCCTATGTCCCCAGAGCTGTCACTTGATGCATTTTCTTGTACATTCATAACCTGATCTAATCATAAGTTGGAAGCCAAGTGTGTGCCACTGCAGAGAGAGGAGCACCAGTGCTTTGTAACATGCAAGTTATTCAATAAGGAGCAGCGTGGCAGAGCATAGACACAAACCCAGCACACTCTGAGGGTCTTACAAACAAATACAAAACACAACATCCAATGCATCATCATCTATATTTATATTTTCTACCTATATTTATACAGACTTTTTGGCTGTTTTCCCCAGCTTGGCCCACAGGACTTCAGCCACTGCCCTCTGCTCCTCACTCAAGAGCCAAGCACTCACTAAATGAGAGTGTCAATAATGAATAATAGCATCAGGTTTAATTCTTTTCATTTCTGGGTCAGCAGTATACTGAAACACATTTAGAGATGTAAAATAAAAATGATAGAAACAGCATGGTGGTTAGAAGCAAAACCAAGAAAGCCCAGCATAGTGCCAATTACTAAACAGCCTTTAGGCTTTCTCTTGGCTGCTGATCAGCCAAGGTGCTCTTGGAACAGATAACTGCATCTCACACGACAGCAGCAATGAAGATTCACCCTTGGCCTGTGTATTTGCCCCATGTAGAGTGTTTCCTCCAGCTCCTGATGAAACTGCTGGAAGATCTGGGCTCCCCCTCTTGACATGCCTTGTCCTCTCACTCTCCCTTTTGCTTTTCTCATTGTCTTCTGGATTGCTGAATTTTGGTTACTTAGCTACTTGTCCCCCTCCCACTGCTGCCCTGGGGGATGCAGTTCTCTTAACTCTGAGATTAAAAAACAAAGCAGCACATCTTGACAATGCACATTGTTTTTTGACCTTGAGCAGTTTTGCTAGTGAGTTTGGTTTTCTGCCTCCTGCTCCTGTAACCTCAAGTCTCTTGAGCACCTCTCATCTTCTCTCCAAGGTCTTTTCCTATTCTGTGTTCCCAGGACTGTTTATCATGCAGGCAAGGGGAAGCATCTGTTTACTAGAGAGGGAATTATACATTTAAACATCACTAGTCTGACACAGATTGATTTTTATTTTAGGAGGTAGCATGTAAAACATAAACAAAATGCAGGCTTTGGTGGCCTCCTTCTAGGTCAGGTTGCAGCTGCTCCATCACCGATACCTCATCATTCAGCAGCCTGTGCAACCCAGGTCCCCACACTGACCCTGCTGTAACCTGTCTCTGAAGGTTTAACTTCCATCACACCCTTGTGTGTGTGTTTAACTCCAGAGTGGTGCAGTGACACACCTCCAGCCCTCAATGCTGCTTGTCTTCTTTGAATCCAGGTGCTGAGGGTGACCCTGTGCTCCACACCTGCCATAATCAGCCACTTGTCCGTGGTGCTTCCTCAGCCTGAGTGTGTGCTAAGGCTTGGGAGAGGGAAGTGTCAGCACCCAAGCACAGAGACACCCTGGGACTACTGCGAGGCTCACACAGTGCTGAGGGCAAGACCAAAACTGGGCTCAGAGAAGAGCTCTATGTATTGCTTCAGACATGGGACCCCTTAATAAGACAAAATGCAGTTCAAGGTCCATCAGCTGGAGGGCTGATATTAACTTCCCTGCAAAGTCTTTAACCCAAAGCACCTGCAGCCCCACTGCAGCAGGTGAGAGAGTTTTGCATTGCCTCTCCACACAGTTTCTCCCTGCAGCACAAGGGCAGGGTTATCTCTAGCTGCCCAATAAGGTCTTCAAGGGATGTTTTACAGCTCTGAAAGGGTCTTCAGGGGCATATGGTGGGTGCAAAGGATGTGTTAGTCAGGGGCATTGTCCCTGAGGGATCTGACTCCCCTTGCTGCCTTCTGGCCCTGGGGACAGTGAGGTGCCAGCAGTGCTGCAGAGGGGGTGAGTACCTGTGTGTTTGCCTTTGCTGTGGTGAGTGACTGCAGCCTGTGCTCTGTCTGCCTGCTCCCACAGACCAGAATGGTCTCAGCATGAGCTACTGACCCCTTCTGCTGGAAGCTGCCAGGTGCTTCCATGCAGGTACTTGGTGTAGTCTGGAAAAAACCAAACCCCAAACCTTCTTGCAGAAACCCATTTTACCCTTTATTGCCTAGCTCTGCTCCCTGTGCTTTTAACACCAAGCTGGTTGTGGCCCTGCCATTTCACTTGCAGTTCATGCTTAGCTCCTGGCTGCTTGAAATACTTTGATGCTGACCTGTACTTACTGACAATTGAGCTTTTCGTGGTGTTGTGCAAAAGTACATGCAGCTTTTGATCCTGAAGGGAATTAATGCAGAAAATCAGCACAAGTTGTGTACCTTTTGAAATCTTAAGCATGAGGCTTTCCTTTCATTTAACATCTCATTGGAAGTTCCTATTTTTAAAAATCATAGAAAAGCTTTTTGTAGTGCCACATATGTCTTGGGAGGGCTTTTTAAGTAGCAACGTAACTCTTAGACAATCTTTTTTTAGTAGAAAATCTTTTACTAGTGCTGTTTTTGAATTTACTCTGAGCTTTGCTGCAGTAATGCAGAAGATCAAAGAAAGTGGCTTCCTGCCTTCCAGTCAGCAGAAGTTCAGAGGTCTTTCTTGTGACTATATCTGTTTATAACAGATTGGTCTGGCTTCACCTGAGGGAGCAAGAGAACAGAAACAGCTGATTTAAAGTGGGAAAAAAAAAATTGTTGCTGGATATGAGAAACTACTGTAAATTGTCAAAGGTGATCACTGTGCAAATCCATCACACCAAAATATCTCCAATTGATTGTGAGACAGCTTCAAAAGTCCAGAGAAGTTTGTACTCAGGATGCAAAATGAAATTTTGAGGCATTTGGCTGACAGTGTAACTCAGCCTGCTAATTCTGTGGCCAGTTCTTGAAACTGGCAGGGGTTGTCCATATTGCTCTTGTGGGCTGTCCAGAGCCTGAATGGGAGCCATGTGTCTCTTAATGGATTCTCTCAACATTAGTAATGTGTTCTTAGGCATTTCTATTTCTTGACTATGCCTAAGGGACAGTGGAGTCAGTGTGGTGTAAAGCAGCTGTTTTCTGCTCACATTTCAGTACTTTACCAGTAAGAGTGCGTAGGGATTTCCTGGAGAAATCCAGGTGAAGACAAGTAAAGCCTACTTTCAAGCTGAGCCTTTTTGGAATATGCTTTTGGAGCCTTGAAAAGTTTTCCTGAAAAGAGCTCACTCATACTTGAAAAGTATTGTAATCAATATTTCAGTTGAGTGCTTAGAAAAAGGAAAAGAGAAGGCAAAGGAAATTGATATCATTAGAGAAAACTGTGAACATACTTTTTACTGCTTTCCCTAGAGGAGCTATAGCTCAGAACATGTTCAGATCTTAAAATATTGTTTGAAAAGTGAAAATGGGAGTAAAGAGCTGAAGCTGTGTGAACCAGTGCCAGTCTATATGAGCCTGAAGATTTGTAATCCTCAGCAGGTGAATCAAAATGTAAAATGTTGCATGGGGTGTTGGGAGACTCCTAGTCCTGCTCATGAAGGATAAGGCACGGCCAGAACCTTAATCCATATTATCAGCTGAACCAGATCTGTTTCAGCCTCGAGGGCTCTGTGCTGTCCCAGTGCCTGGCTCCTGGGACCTGTCCTGAGGGCTGGCATCTTCTGAGAGACCTCATCTTACTTTCTTCTTCTCTCCAACCTACCCCGCCGATCTGTCAGGTGTGCAGCACTTCTTACTCTAGAGGTCAGTATAGTGTTAGGAATGGAAATGATGCATAGCCAATTCTTTTCCCCTGATGAGATGTTCCAGGGTGAACTCTGAATCACACTCCTTCCCATACAAGATGGGAGAGACATTTCATACCGGGGAAATGTATTTGTAAAAGCACAAGAGCCAATATGGGAAGCTCAGAGGGCGTTTAAGAAAACAATCATTGAGGCTCTTTGTTGAATGGAAGTTATGCATGCACTAGTAGTAATTTTCTGAAGCCATAGACAATAACATAATGTGAGTGGGTGATGGCAGAAATTACATAGGGTGAAATTTAGGGAGCTGACAGCAGCCTATGCATCACTTAAGGCCTATTTCTGAGGGTTTAATTGTGGCTTAAATAGCCTTGTGCTCATCTTCTGTGTAGAAACAAATTCTGTCTAGAATGAGCACCACGAACACAGAAAGTGGGATCTGATAATCTGTAAAACTCCTGTCCTAGGGAAGGGGTGGCTGTACTGAGAACAGATGTGGGCAATGCAGATTTATGCACACTGTCAAGGGCTAATGCTGTGTTTTGCCATAGGATGTGCTGATGTTAGTCCAAAGAGAAGCCACGAGAATGTCAATGTTTAAACAAATGGGAAACTGAGCAATGAGCAGACCCCAGGCATTGTGGTGCTTTACTCCATTTGTGTAGGACCTGTGTGGCTGATAACACCAAAAGCAATCCCACTTACCAGTGCTTCAGAGGCATTTACTTTACTTTTGGGTGGTCTTTCTGCAAATAGTCAGACTTGGTGTTAGGAATGCTTGCAAAAAAAAGCTCTTTTTTAGCTCTGTTGTGTGACTTCAGGAGAAATCAGAACTGGACTGTCACATCTGCCTTTGCTACAAAATGGTTGCCTGCTGGTTCAGTAAGGGAAGAGAAGAGGCTCTGAGAGAGATCAAGCTTCCAAGCCACTTTGCATAGTGCATATTGAACAGTGAGCTTTTCAGTCAGTTCTCAGGATGTGTTTCAAAAATTATGATGGGCAGAATTAAAGCTGAACCCATCAAACTCTTCCTTATCTTTACATACTTGTATTTCTTGTATTATTTAACTTTTTTCTTTGCATTTCCTGGTCTTAGAATTCTTAGTCAATATTCCCCTGTAATGTATTTTGTCATATGTTCTCGATAAGCGTTTTCAACTTGAAATCCTAATAAATGTTATTTTTGTCAAAACAGAAAAGGTAAATTGAAGTAGTCCTCTGAAAGCCACTTTGAAAGCAAAAATATAGATGAAATATTAGGATTACAATAATAGCACTTTTCAAAACACAAAGCTTGATGGATTTAACTGTTCCCTTTTTAATTAAGAAGCAACCTGCAAATCATTGCTGTTGTCTGGAAAGAGATCTGTTATTCAGATGTCTGCTAAATTGTTTTCATGGATTCTATTCTGATTCTGGGTTTGTTCACAAATTGTCTACTCTTATTATTCACGATGTGTGATTGGGCATGTGGTATATTTTCTGGTCTCTGGTTTAATGACTGAAACATTTTGACAGGGAGTAGCAAATGGTGAATGACAACTAGAAAGCAACATGCAGCTTGGGGCATTTGCAAACATTTTCAAGAATATTAGCAGTCAGAAGAACACTGCTGAAGCCTGGGTAGTCTGACCTCCATGAATGATAATGATTCACATCTCAGCCATTTTGTTACAGATGAATTTCAGTCAGTTTGTCATTTGTCCAGATCCATTAGGTCTGCAAGCAAAATCATTGTCTATGAATGATGTGTCTTTCAGTCCATCCGAGCTTTGATTTGCTTGTAAATAAAGCCTAATTCTGAAACTCGGCCACAGGGGAGCAAGTTCTCTGATTTCCATATCAGGGCAGTGAACTAAAATTATGTATTTGCGTCCTCTAGGACTGACACAGAGGCGGGCACATTGTTCTTGTTCAAAGAGTTATAAATGTGTGTGTGAAGTGTCAGTGTGCCTGCACATTAGCATTAGAAACACTGCATTTCTGAGGTATAGAACTAAGCTAAGGTCATTTAAAAATATCCTGACACTTTTATTCACGAATAAGGAATAGCTTTTATTTTGTAAACCTCATTCTCTGTCACTGTGCAAACCCCATCAAGTTTCTTCACTTCTTCAGCTTGGCACTTGAAAAACAGCCCTATTCCAGTTCAGAAGGTTTTGAGATTGTGGATGGTGTGATTCTCACACAGAATATGTAAAACTTTTTTTTTTTTTTTTTTTTTTTTTTCTCTGCAGCCTGGGGTTCTCGAGCTGGATGAATGATTAAGATTTCGTAACACTGCAGGCAAAATTCCTTCCCTTGATCCACGCTGTAGATATCGTTTGCATTGTCTGCACACATGGTACTTTCATTTACATCAATGGGAATTCCACATGCTGAATAAGGAAGAAATATTTGCATTCTGGATAAGTGCCTTATTTGGGCACTTATTAATACTTAACTCACTCGGGCAGAGCTCCCACTGACTTTGATCTTGTTGGCGAGCTGCCCACTGGGTTTGAAGCCCTGGTTTGAAGAGCTGCTAAATGACATTTTAATGGCAGGGGTCAGCAGTGATTGCCATACAATTTTTCTTGCTTTCCCCGTCACAAAGTTATCATCCAGAGTAAGTCATTGCAGTTCTTTTTGGAAGATTAATAGCTCTCCACTAGTAACAGAAAGCAGTACACCCACTGATGAGTTTATCATTTGAACTTTGAATCCAGTCAGGAAGTTGAGACGTAAGCTCTTCCATGGTGGTGATTTGTGGTATATTTCCAGTTTCCAGGGTCAGGTTATTAACCAGAGTAACAGTGATATAAGCACATGTCGTAGAGAACATGAATCAGAGGAAGTGTCTGACAAGGCCTTCACTGTGCAGGCAGCTTTCCTGGGACGCTGTGGAAGTCTGACGTGTGTCATGAAGCTCCAGGTGTTGAAAACACCACAAGTATTAACAACCTGCATGTGTGGGTTTAGAACGCTCCTCCGCTCTGCTCTTGGTACTCAGAACATTTTATGCTGTGGCCTGCCCATGGAAGGATTTAATTTTCCTCTAGGATACACAGTTCCTACAAGTTTTCTTTGCTCTTCCCTATCACTTAGAGGGAGAAAAATAGTGACAAGAAACCAATCCAACCACCTATATTGGGTAACTTGTAACTTTTTACATGGGTAGAGTGGTCCTCACTTTGTATTTAGTAACAGTGTGCTGGGTTGCTATCAAAACAGCATAATTGTCTGCAAATTTCTAGTGCTTGTCCTGTCATCCAGAGAGTACTGAAACATAAAATATTCTGGTAGAAAACCTGTGCTGTAAAATATAAATATTATTTGAGCTATGCCAACACTGGAAATCATTACCCATAGAAAATTCTGATGTTCTGCCATGTTTCTGTCTTGAACTGAAATAAATACTGAAAAAATTTATGAACAGGGAGTTCTGAAAAGCACTGTAGTATAGAAATACTTAACCTTTTGTTTAGATCCAGTGCAATGTTATGGGAACGTGTTATGGAAAATGTAGTTCAGGTGTCTCCTGCCTCTATCTAAGTGCAGGATTAGATGGTTTTGCAATGTGGTCTGTTGCATGCTACACTCCCTTTAACAGCTTCCACAAAGTACTAAACAGGGAGAAGAGACCAGCAAGTACTTCCCAAGGCAAATTCCAGTCTGGGAAAATCTGATTTTGTTGGGGTTTTTTTGGTTTGCTTAATTGACTTTTTTGTCCTCGTTGCAAATCACTTTGAGGAAAAAACTCTCACTCATGTCTAATAATAATAATAATATGGAATTCAACTTCTCTAATAATAATAATATGGAATTCAGCTTCTTTTTTCATAGTTGCACTCAGAGTTATGGTATGGCAAGTTCTCCTTCTACCTGTGTTGGAACAATCTGTTCAAATCCACTGTGGTAGTGGAAAAAGTCTGTCCTTCAACTGCATCCAAAATAATGCTGAACACCCTTTCTGTAGGGCCTCTTACTCAGAGACTGAGATTTGAGGGTAATTTGTGTGCAGTGAAATCACCCAAGTTTTGTGGACTAGGTGAAAAGCCTGTGAGACACAAGCAGCACTTGGGTAGGGCTCGAGAGGAGAAATATTTGTGTTCTGCTCTGGTGGCTTAAGCCATGCCTGGGGTCAGGAGGTGAAGCTTTTAACTGAAAGGACCTGCCTGACTCCTCTTCTGTGTGGTAACTTCTCCTTTCTGCCTGGTAAGGAAATGTAGTTCCCAGTGAAGAGTTATTTTCATATATTTTGGTATTCATAAATATTAGTACTCTAAATAAAAAATCAACCCCCCCCCCCCAAAAAAAAAAAAAAAGCTACATATTGCATGCACTTAATTCTGTGCATTGTAAAAGTGAGAGACAGAAGCACTGGGGGAAGAAACCCTTTCTCAGGAGTGTCCTTGCTCCTCTGAAGGCTTTGCTTTAGCCACTAGGTGATGCAGCAGCTTCTGTTTGTGTCCTGGGAAGTCGTGGAGGGAGAAGCTTGGAGAGTCTGGCATATGAATTAGGAATGAGTAATTGGAGAAAAGCTCCACTCCTCTAGAAGTGATACAGACTAGATAATAGCCCTTGGAAAACTAACGAGATGATAGGATTTCCAACTTTACATTTTCTAATTGCTTTAAATGAAACCCCATTAGAAACAGCTGGTCTGATTCTCAACTGATATAAATTGTCATATATTTTTAGATTTAAATAGCACACGGCTGGTCTACCCCAGATGTAAACTCTGGCCTAGATTATGTGATTGCTATCAGCCTAGAATGGAAACTTCAGCACTACTTTTACAGGCAGATTTATTTTAATGTATTATCAGGAAAACCCAGCATATTTCCAGGTATTGTGTATCTGAAAAAATAATCACCAAGACGACTAAGAAGACAGTTAAAGTAATGCACATATCCACATCATCACTGCTCAGGGCAGAGAGATGAAACTTGAGTCCCAGCCACATGCTGGTAACAGGTAATCTAGGGCTGAGTGCTCTGAGCCAAGGAGCTCTTCAGCTTCCTGAATCCAAGGAAAGAAAAAGGCTTTGTGTTTTTCATTATCTGCTGAGACCCACACAGAACTGGAAATATGTGGAGTAAGATGATGGAAAATAGCTTTTTAGCAAAAGTAGAATGAATCATATTTGAACGGATTTAACCCGTGAGATATTGCATTTCTTATTTGAAAGGAAATCAACAAATGATTTGTTGCTCATTCTCATCTACCTTGAATTCAGAAAAAGTCCTAAATCTGCCTCTTAGTGTTTCCTTTCCATTGGAGCTTGGATGACTTTGAACAGCCCATTGCTGCAGCCCCTTCCAGCAACATTGTTTTTATAGATCTTCGACCTGTGTTGAAAGAATTGTCTTACTCCTGGATCTAAGGCCTGAGGGAATTGTGTCACAGGATCTGAAATCTGCACTGATGCAGAATTATGGGGGTGGGGAAGTTTAACTGTCTCTTGTTTTTACTTTTCTGTGATGTGTTTGTTTTCTAAAGGAGGAGGAAAAAAACCAATTAGAGCAGGATTAAAGAGGGAGGGAGAAATATTTTCCAGTAACCATGAGCTGACCACTGATCTATAGTAGATAAGATTTTATAGGCAATAGGTCTATTTCTGATCTAACTTAAACTAATTTCAGAGCAGTCAATGCCAATACACATTGCTTTAAAAGAAAGACTTCAAATGAGCTCACTCAGAGAATGAAATAGCACTGAAGTTCTTAAATATTTGAAGCTGTGGGAGTTATTTTGGGGAATAAATTGTCTGAATGAATTGGATTCCAGATTACTTTCCAAATTAACGACAACTTTCCTGCATGTTTGTTGTTTACAGAATTAGACAATCAGGCAATATAGAGCTTTCTGAGTTATAAAGGGTTAGAAACCCAAAGTCCCTTACTGCTGATATCAATATAAATATATTTAACCATAAAGGATTGTCGTGTTAATCTATATATTGATCAGCTAAAATTATTAAAAACATCGTATTCAAAAACACAGTTTATAATGGGACATTACTTGATTAAAATTTTCGCATCACAGATGGTAAATATTCTTTGATAGTAAAATATTAGATTGAAACTTGGAAAATTCCAAAAATACAATGGACTGGTTGCTTACATTTCTCTCAATGCAGACAGCATAAACCACTGTTTACACTATTGTTATTTACATATCACTATTTCCTGACATCTGTTTTGAGTTATCCTTGCCCCAGTTCATGTTTGAATCACAGCCATGGCTGGAGAATATTTTGCCACAATTGTTTCCACTGCACTTAAAACATATGAGGTATTATTAACATTGACCTTGGGTTTTTTAGATTAATTTTCTATCAAAACTTAAGTCTGGGGATGCATTTTTTTGCCCTGATGGAAAACATGAAGGCAGTGCACAGGAAATAAGACTGGGCAGAAAAATACAAAACAAAGAGTTGGCTTGTAGGCTTTGTAAGTTGAAAGCCCTCAGTTGGTTTCAGTATCTTAGAGTTCTCATGCTTTTGTGTCCCACCTTGTGACTAAAATTTACTTTCTGAAAATATGAAAGCCAAGGGTTTCACAGAGTAATATGCTTCCAAGAGGAGTTTCAATCATTAATCCTGTAAAACCTGTTGTAATGTGGGGAGGGTGGCCAAGTGGAGGGAAAACACACTTGCATATATAGATAAGATTCTATTTCAGGAAAGAAAGTAATCCAAAACTGACATCACTTGGCCATCTGTCCCAGTAAGAATTGTATTACATTCCAGGTTAAGTGAATCTAGAGGGACTATACCTTTTTCTGGACGTATTTAGTGAGATTTTTTTTCACTTGGAAGTTGTGTTGATCTATTGATAACCACGTTTCTGAAACCGAGTTGAATGCAGATACACTTAAAATTCAGAAANGTTGATAACCACGTTTAAGTGTATCTGAATGCAGATACACTTAAAATTCAGAAATACTTGGTCTCGTTTTCTTCTCTTCTTCCTTTTAAAAGTTTATTTTACGCTGATGAATGCTGATGCTTTTAGTGAAGTTTTGTCAGATAGTCGCTGGTATTGCTAAGATGTTTCTTCATGTCCTATAAAAGATTGTATTTATGTTTATTCAGTTCAGACACTTCAGCTAACTCTGTGCTGAAGACAAAGGAGTTCTTCTGATGCCAGGGTTTGTGGGTGTGGAGAGCTGTGGAACTGGTCTTCTCTGGGTGCATATCATCATGGAGACAGGAAGGAAAAAGGAGAGAAAGGAAAAGCAAACGTGTTATAAAACATCCTTCCCTACTTCAGATCTTTGTTTCCTTCTGCCATTCTCAGATGATTATCCTCTCTGTCATGGACAAGAATGACAAGTCCAAGTTCAAGTCAAAATGTGGTAATAAATCTTCATGTTTATATTGCTGCTTCTAGCTCTTTTTTTGGATATATTTTCAGAGGAGCTGCCAATGCCACTTCTCAGTGAGTAGGGCTGAGGTGTGAGGATTTGAATAAGATGCCTCCTTAGAGGCAAACATAGACCCTTCTAAATCACAAACCTTGTATTGTTCTTTGTTTTAGGACCCCAGCTGGAACATGCATCTTTCAATATTTACTGGCTTTCCATCATGGCAGAGGCTGACTGTAGCTGCTTGTGACTTTTACTCTTTTTAATCACACCAAGTTTTAATCATTTGGGCTGAAAGTAGAAGTTAAGATTTCAAACAGCAGAGATTGAGGAGCCATTCACTCCAGTGCTATCACCTGTAAGGGAGGGACTGGGTTTGCTGTCTTGGTAGCTGATAACATCTCCTGATAGTAATAAAGAGGCAGAATGCAAAGACACCACAGCTTGACCTGTCTTCCCCATGGAAGGAGGGGCTGCCTGCTTTGGGAACACCAAACCTCTCATTCTCACCCATCCTTCATGCTGAGTGAAGGCCATGGGGGACCTTCTGGAGATGCTTTCCCAGTGTCCAAACAGAGGATGTGCCAGAGAACGTGCTCCTGTGTGCACCCAAGCCCCGTGGAGGCTGGTCCCTCATGACTGGTGTTGAGCCTGCCCTCCCTGCTGCAGGGACAGCCCCACTGATGTATGGGAGGTCATTCAGCTGCTGAGCCTTCTGCCACCAGGCACCAAAAGGCTCAGTTTCTAAGGCCCTGTCATAATTCCATGTGTGTGGAAAGTAATTATCCTAAAAATGCAATGAACAAAGGGAATTTTTTTTCCCTTTTAATCCCCTTGCATCTCAGTTTTGCATCTGTAAAATGACAACAATATACTGCTGCTCATAAAAGTGAAGATGTGTGTTGTATTCCTCATGAATCATGCAGGTGCTGTGTGATGTCCCATATTCTAGTTGAGCATACAAGGAAACAAGCAGTGCTATTGTCAGAGCTCAGCCTCGAGAGAGGTGGGAGGGAAAAGGCTGAGAGGTTTTTCCAAGTGAGGATATCTAAGGAAAGCACTGACTAATTTCTCTTCCTGCAAATGACTTCCCCCCTTTTCACTTAATAACCTGGGGTTCTTGAGGAATGGTGATGTAACAGAGAAGGACAAAATTTATGTTCCCATGCATAGCAGGATGGAATTAAAACAGTGATAGCTTTGGTGTTTCTGGACTTTCTGAGTATGAATTAAAATGGGATCTGCAGGTACCTTTCTTGCTGACTTCAAGCCCCAGGACTGATATGGATGAAGTGGTGTGGTAAAATAGGTGTTAGTGGGTTTTGGGATCCTCTTGATGAAGGAGGGGACTATCATAAATTCTGCTTTTGCAGCAGACTGTGCTTTGTCTTCTGCTTGTGGCTGCATCCCCACTCGTGTCCAAGCCTGTGTTTCCAGACTGTGACTACAACCAGGGTCCCAGCCCTGGGTGTGAGGGGCTTTGCAAGGTGGGGAGGGCTCCTGTCCTTTGCAGACTTGGTCCTGTGCTCTCACAGGCTCCCACCTCACACAATCCTCTCCATAAGTGCAGACACACTGCCTGTCTGATGCAGAAATATTTGATTTCCCTCCCAAGTGTTCTGCTCACACAATGGAAAGTTGTGACACTGTGGGTATCCTTGAGGTGAGGACATTCCCATTGTGCTGATCTGAAGGCCACAGATGAGAGGAGGTGGTATGACTCAATCTTATTGGAAGGTATTAAACCACTTCATCTCTTATCCCTACAAGCCTGACCCAGGGACAGCTGTGGGTGGCTGTAACCTCGCTGTCTCATTTTTCTTTGTATTTCTGTTGCTCAATAAACATTAACACGCTGTAGGAGAGTTAGAGATTTTATTTAGCTGGAGCTGTAAAAATGCTTCTTCCCCTCAAATTTCATCTCCTTTTTTTCCTTTGTTCCACTGATGACTGGCATCATCTGTTCATCTCCTGGAGGGTTTTGAACTCTGTTGTTATGGCTGTCTCTTGCTGCCCTTGTTTTCTATGCACAGTTTCTGTATTCCCATTGTCATAGATTAAATTAGCCCAAATCCCATCCCTAGCCTTAGCAAATTTAAACCTCAATATGGGTAAGAATGTTCCTAATTTTTAAGATGGGAATTGTCTTACTGGCTTGGGAATTTTTGAAGCTTTTTGAAAAGTAGTGATATTGTTTCTTGCAGGATCTCAGTGGATGTTCTTTCATTTTCTGCTTCTCTCCGCATGTTCTTGTCTGCCCAAGACACACAGCTCATGTTTTAGCACTTTGGTTTCACAGTTCGTAAAAATTGGCCTAGCCTTGCAGTTTTCACTTGAACAAATATTTTTTTACACTTACCTAAATTACGATCAGGTCCCAAAACATTGGGGTATTCTAACTAAAACAGCAACTGCCTTTTCCAATAAAGTTGACTCCTTTACCCACAAACCTCGGAAAAATTTTGTGTGAAATTAAGCTTTGACCCAAAATGAAGGGAGGGAAGGCTTCTCCTTACAGAGATCTTGGAATATCTTATGCCAAATGCAAAAGAAATAATGCTGATACAAAACAGAAAGATGAGACTTGTTGTTTCAAACTACACAAATAAAATACGCACTTTTTTTTTTTAGAAGCTTGTTTTCCCTTCATTTACTAAACCACTGAGACAATTCAGTGAATTTGATCTGTATTTGCAAATCATTTCAGTTGAGAAATAAGGCTTTTTTGTGAATAAAATATTTGCCTGAAAAATATTTGCTTGGCTCTGGCAACGTGGCATATGGGCCTGTGTAATTCCTCTCCGTGGGATGTGTTTAACCCTGGGTGCCAAGCATACTGTCAGTGCTTAATAATCCTCAGTGGAGATTGCATTGGGAATAACGTGGTTCTCAGGATCCCAGTTTATTTTATCCTCACCTCCAGCCAAGGAAGATGGATTGCCTCAGGGGCTCGTTCCCAGGTGCAAATATCTCTTGTAGCTGAAAGTTTCTTTTCACACTCTCCAACTGCCAGCCCAAGAAACACACCCACAGGGAGTCCTGTACAGCAGAAATATTGCTGAACCAGGCTTCTTTTAAAATTCCTTACTGCCTCCTTGTTGCTGATTACCCTCCCATGGAGAGGGGGGAATGGTGTAACACTTGGTAGTACATTGGAGAAATGATGACCACAGGGTTCTGAATCCCTTCAGAACATTTCTGCTGTGCAATGCTGGAAGCTGTTTTACCTCTAGGTCCAGCCCTACTTCAGAGTATGGTAATATATTAATTTTAATGACTGAAGAAATGAAGGGTACTTGCTTAGCTGAAGTTCTAATACAATATGTAAGACAGAATGAAAAATAAATTAATTTTAAATGGTTTGCAGACATACAAAAGGTTCATTCGCTGCATATAACATGCTCAGTAAAATAATATCCTTTAATGTGCTGAACTCTTCATGCTTTTCATGAAGCTGCATCTAATTGTACTATTCAGAGTTGACTTACTCTGCCACTGCCTTCCTTTGAGAAAAATAGCATTTTAAGACATGACTAGCACTCTAAGTAGTCATTAATTCTTAATTAATTCAGAATGAAAATTAAAATTCTGTACTGTATACATCAACCTGAATACCATACACAACACATACATTCAGAAGAATTACTCTGCAGAGCATAAATGCAAGGTGATCACTAGTGTGTATATATCTATAAATATGCACACACCTGGATCTGAATACACAGACATACCTGTGTGTCTGTGCCAAACCAATGGTGGGACATTTTGATGTTGGCTTCTGAGGAAAATTCAGCTTTATCAGTCCTGTATGCCTTTGATTTTCCCATCAGAAGTGATTAAATAATGAAATCTGGAAGAGGCTCTTAGGGCATCTTACATACAGCAAGATATGAAAAGGAAAACTCTCTTTGAAGGAAGCCATGACTTCACTAAAAATTGTTTGTTAACATAAGAAGGAGGTAAATTAGTTTAGTTCATTTGCAATGTAATACAGTGAGAAATTGCATGAAAACCAAATGAAAGGGCTGTAACAAACTGTCCAGATGGTGGGGATAGCTCCAGAAGAGAGGATGTTCAGCAAGGGACAAACCTCTCTAGAAGGTGAGAATAGAGAAATCATTTTGGGAGTAGGCTAATAGGAAGTTTCAAACCCCTGTGAAGACATGATTGAAAACATTCTTTTTGAAGATCTGGAACTGAACCCAAAGCCTATTTAGATATTTTAGCACATGGCAGGTTACATTCATTTTGGAATCTGTCCTCTTGCAGCCTCTGAGCATCAGACTGAGCAGCTGTTTCTTTCTTTTCGTCCTTTCTCTTTTTGCCTGGACCTGGCATTATTTATCCTGTGGGCAGTCACTGAAAATAGGTTTCCTGACCCCTTGGAAACTAGAAGAGAGTGGTGTCCTGAAATGTAAAGATTTTAATGAAGAGCTTAGGAGAGGCATCCAGCCTGTTCAAAGGCCTTCCCACCTATTTATTAGACACAGAGCTACACAGAAATCTGTGGCTGTCAGACAGCCAGCCAGAAGACAATACTATTCTTTCTGGCCCCTGACCAATTTTTGTTCTGTTCCATCTCTGGAATTGGTTGTTCCTGCCTCTTGCAAAAAAAAAAAAAAAAAAAAAAAAACCAAAAAAAAAAAAACCAAAAAAAAAAAAGACAGCTGAATTTAAAACTATAATATCAGTGCAGCTCTAGCTTCTGTGCTGGTAATCAGGACACAATGTACTGCTGAGGATGCACACTGTATTATGCGACTCATTCAGCCTGTAATTATCCCTGATTCCCCTCCCGTTGGAGCAGAACAGCTCCAGACTCTTCCATGACCATTCCAGGCTGTGCAGCTCCTGCTGTTTGTTAACTGCTCAGATAACAAACTGTACTGGTGGTGAGCTGGCCTTCAGGGGCACAAAGGCCTTTAAAATTCAAATTAATTTATTTTTAGGGTTCTCATGAACATGTCATATATGTAATGGTCACAGACCACGAGGAGGATTTCTCCTGTAGGGATCTTTTAATATTCCCAGGTGTTGAGTGGTGGAGTGTTTTAAACCTTTCCACTTGGTTCTTCACTAGAAGTTGGTGTGGGCAGTTGTACTTCTTGAAATGTTAAATGGTTCCAATTCCTTTCCAATGTGGGGTTGCTCAGAGGTCAACAGAGAGATGGATTAAAGGGGGGAAAATGTGTTATATTGACTGAAACTCTACAAACAGCAGGGAAAAGCAAGGGCAGCAGTAGGTACGGCCAGAACTACTGGTTTGACTGGCATTACAACAAACTGGAAGAGGTATACTTCTCTTTTTTAGAAGTATCCAAGTGCTGGGATCAGGCTTTGGGCAGAATTGCTGTTCATGGAAGATGAGGAGAAATTATTTATCTGCTTTAACCTGTGCCCTTGGCAGCATTGGGCTAAACTCTGCGCAAATACAACCTTATCCAAAATTTCAGGGATTCTTTGAAACAAAGTTTCATTGATTTCCCACAGCTTCTTGACTTGAATTTCGTTCAAATAGAGCCACTGAATTGCAACTAGTGATACTTGATTGTTAGTAGGAAAAGTGAGTTTCTCCCTTCACTGTTCAGGCCCTGTATATAAGCAAATTTACTATCAAACTTGTTAGGATTTCTGAAATAAATGAGATGGGATAAGACCACCTATAATTCATGTATTAATTTGCATATTTACAAGACGGAAATGGTAATGGAAGTCTGAATGCCTGAATTATTGCTGCATTTTCTTTAAAAAAACCATTTCTTATAGAAACCAGACCTGCCAAGAGTGCGTACCTATGAACCCAGCAAGGACACCCCTACACATGCTTCTCCTGTGGGTATAATTATGGTATTTGCCTTTTAAATCTCTACATGTTCTAGCATGATGATGACTGGAATAATAATAGTAATAATTGAAAAATCTCACATTACCTAGCAATGACGCAGTTTATGCCTTACCAGTGTGTTCTTAGGTTATGCCTAATAAAAGATGACAAGACTTGCTTAAAGTCTTAATCCTGCAGCAACACTATAATCTGCTCAGGTGAGCTGTATTTTCCTTCTTGCACAGATAAATAGCATAAAAATTGGATCATTTGGAGAAACTTTGAAGCAATGTTGTGAAACAGTTACTGTGTACACTGGTTTTCTTTTGTCCTTCATGCCTGGCCCAGCTTCAGAAAGCGCCTCTTCACGGAGGAATTTTGAGTTATTGTAGTTGGGGCTGATTTCTCTTTGAAGACAGAGCTCATCTTTTTCTTCTCTGTGATGAGAGGGAGGTGCACATCCGAGACCAGAAGACCAGGTGTGGCTTCTGTGGGTATATTTGACCAAGGCCAAGGGTGAGGGGCAATATATTTTTGCTTTTTCATCGCCATTCCTTGTTATTTAGATGGCCAACCCTTCTGGGCAAGGACTGCCTCTGTCACATACATGTACTAATGCCAAATGAAAATGCAGCAGCAGACAGAGCTTTGTCAATGACAGTCACTTATTTACTTATTTGTCCATCACAGGACATGCCTTTATCTCCTCCAAAAGCCATTGCACTGGCTGGAAAATGTGAATGATTGTGGGGAAACCACGGAGCCTGTTTGTGTCTGTGCTTAGTCATCGATGGTGTCCTTCTTTAAATTAAAGCCATGGACAGCAACTTCACGTGCCAGCAACGTGATTTAGTCACTGTAGAGCTCCAGCTCCCCTTATTTGGTCCCAGAACTAAGGATGTAATTTTAGAGAAGTGTGTGAAAGGTCAATTAATTTTCCCAAACCTTAATCTTGAAATATCTGTGTTTATTTGACCTTCCAGTTCAGTCAGAATTGGCGTGGAGTCAACCTCCAGCTAAATGAATGCTGCCTATTGATTTCACACAGACCAGCACCAGTTCAGGGGTATTCAAAAGGCATTCCTTCAGCTTTCTGAGGCTTATAAATTGAAGTATTGTAAGGTTGCCAGGGGCGGGTTACCTGGACAAGATATTGCAAATGAAAGTGCTTTGTGTGGATATTTCTTAACAAATAATATTTTTCACGTGGTAAGGTGCAGATCCCAGGTTAGGTGGTCTGCTGACTGCGGCAGTCTGGGCCATCAGTTGATATCTTTGTCTCAATATTCATTTCTGTGTCTGTTAGCAAAACTGGTTCAAACGCTTTTGGATAATACCTAAATGTTGAAAAGATTCAAAACAGCTTCAGTCTCCTGGTGGGGGGAAAAAAAAAATCAGCTTTTCCCATTTGAAAAATATAAACGAGGGTTTTGTCCTTGAGTTTTCCTTGTGGAAAGGATGTTGATTTCCTGGCATGCTACTCCATCCTAGCATACATCATCACAGTTTCTGGGAAGGGGCTGCATTTCAATGGCAAAAAGATGGGCAAAGCATTTAGGATGCTCTGTGCTGTCCATGTCCTTGTGTGCCGTGAGAGCAGAGGCTCATTAGAGTTTAATGAGTGTTGTTAGGGCCAGGTGTAGCGACTGAGAATGTGATACAACAGACCTGCAACACAGGATCTCTGTTATTTTGTAGCTGTTTAATCCAATGAAGTTCCTAAATGTGATGTTACAGCAGCAGTTACATATTGGCCTATTTAATCTTGTATTTTTAGTTTAACTCTCCCTTCTGGAACACAACTATAAAAATCTACTTATTCTTTCTCTCAGTTTCAATACATGCCTTTAACTTTTAATCTGTTCTCCGATGACTCACTTGTGAATTGGAAGGACATGTTACCCTGTGCCTTTATTTCCTTTGGTGGATTTTGAAACTTTATAGAAATTTCATTTTGTGCTTCTAATAATTAGAGGTTAATTTCCTCTTGTTTTTAATCTGCCATATTACAACTTGGTCAGCCATTCTTTACATCTATTACTGCATCTATTTTTCATCAATTTGTCCTGAATACAAGATGCTTTACTTAATTATCCTTCTTGCAGTTCAGGTTTTCTCATCTACATAATGAAAACAAGCTGACCAGCTGATGGGAGATAGTTCTCTTCATGGCTTCAGCACAGTTTTTTATCATTGTCCTTTCAGTACCTGCAAGACTATTTCTAGAGGAGTGTGAAGTCCTCCAAAATTTGCCCTATATCTCATTGATTGATTGATTGATTGTATTCCAATTGAGATACATCTCATGTGTGTATGACACAGCAACACAGACATGCTGGCCATTAAATACCTACAGATAACATCCTGACACTGTCTAGCCCACAAAATGGCTGAAAACTCCATATCAAGGCAAATTTCAGCACCATTTTCCAGCGTGTTCAAGTAGGTCTGCTTGACTTTTTTCTTTTTTTTCCCCCCTCCTTTTTATTTAAAGCTTCTGAGGTCTTTTAATCACTAACTCTGTTTGATTGGGTTTTTTTTCATATCTTATAATAAAATACATGCTCACCCTTAGAACTGCATATCTCAAAGGAAGGCTTAAAATTAAATTATTAAATTTATAAGACACTTATTGAACAGTATATTTGCCAAATGCTACAAGATTATTAAGCAAACCTTAATGATGTTTGTTGGCCAAGTTTGTATGCTGTGCTGTGGGAGCTCAGTAAAGTTTTCATTGATGTTATTTAATATATGCTAACCAACCACTCTTTTGGTTGTATCGAGCTGCTGTGTTTTCTGCAGCTTGGAGAGCAGGGAGGGCTGTGAGTCTGGAACCAGTTTAGTGCTTTAGTGAAGCACTGGAGCTGCTCAGAGGTGTCTCTGAATGCCTCTCTGTGATGTAGGAGTAGGCTGGTCAGCTTGGAGAGGTGTGAGTCAGCTCCAGAGTACGATTTCACAGTGCAGAAGACCCTGTGAAAATGGAACCTTTTCACTTTTGTGGAATGGCTCCCCTGTGGAGAAACAGTCTTTATGTTTCTGGAAAAGCCACGTAAGAGCCAGGATTTGCTGAGAGCTACGTGTCAGCTGTCTCATTTGGGAAGAAACATGATTTTAAGAAACAAGAAAAACATTAGAACACCTAATTAAACACCTGACAAGTAATGGTAGATCTGCTTGGTTCTGTTATGAGCAATAGGATCTTGCAGACTTTGAAAGTTACTCTCTGAACATCCACATGGAGTGTGTTTAAATTTGAAGTGTGGTCTTGCAGAATGAACCGGAGGGTGTGATTTTTATGGGCCGGGTTTGGGGCACAAAGTGGTGTTTTCCAAAGCACTAAAGCAGCTCAGAAGCCTTAGTCTCACTATAGAGGATTTAAGCAAATGAACTCTTTAGTATGTTGACTTCTCTATGAAATGTGACTTCTCATTTCTTGAAGGCCATATCTGCAAAGGAATGCAGATGTTTATTACAATTGTAAAGAATACATAATGAACCAGGATGCCTACTTCTGTTGATTTCAAGTAATTTTGTTCTAAATTATTCTTGCTGTTCTCCTTAGATTTTATGCTACCTACTAAACAATTTAACTGTTTTGGCTGAACTTCTCCCCAGTGTAAGGGCACTTACTTAACGTACTTGTTCCCAAGAAAGACCTTGCATTTTGTTCTTCATTTCCAGAACAGAAAAAAAACCAAAACAACCCTTAGATTGTCTCTTTGGAGCTCCCTACCTTTTTAATCTGTGCATTTTAAGATTCGCAGAGAGTATTAGATATTTAAAAGTCCTCATTATTCTGTGTTTGTCAGCTTTGAACTGTCTTTGCTATTAGCTTCTAAATGATCTAAGTCTTTCTATAACTGACTGGAGTGTTCCTCATTTACTGTTCCCCAGACTTTAACACTATCAATTTATAAGCACTTCTTAATTTGCTTCTAGTTACAATGCTTTTTGTATTCTGGGCCAGCTTTCTCCATCTCTTCTGCCACTTGTGGTACTGCAGGTATTTACTATTGACCTTGAATTAGTGTTAAATTTAATTAGTGTAATTTAAAGGAACAAACAAACCTTATTTTTTGATTAAAAGAACCTGTGCAGTCATCACTATATCATAGTACAATGAAGTACATGGCTGTTTCAGGCATTAATCTTTCTGCCACCCTCTGCTTCCAAACTGCTCCAGGTTCCTGGGAGCACCCACTGACCTTGTCAGCAATACAACTGTGAGTGCAGGAATGCTGAGGATCACTCGTTTACTAAAACTTACCCTAAAATCCCTTTTACCAAGCTGCCAAGCCCCTGCCATCACTCCTGCACTTGGCTCATCTCCTGTTGTAAATTCTGCTGTTGTCAGGGCAGTGTGGGCAGGGAGAAAGCAATGGTGTGCAAAAAGAACTGGCTTGCTTTGTGTTACCCCTCTGGCGTCCTGCACCTCTTCCTGAGCCTTCAGGAGAGTTAATCTGGGGAGGAAAACTCTCTTTAGGCTAACAAATCTGCACTGCACCAAGATGAGCAGTATTTTTTTTTTTCATCCCTGGCTGGATCTTCTTGCTGATAGATAAGATCTTGGATAGAGAAGTCAAAAGGCAAAGCTGACAGCACTTCAACTGCTTAATTGATAGGTGATTGTGTCTATTGTATCAGCGATTGTATCTATTACAGCAGAAAGTGTTTCTATGGTTTTCCTTCTTTCAGTCAGCACAACTTTTTCTAACATTTTTCTAATAAGCTCCCAACAATGAGGAAAATTGTGTGGTAATGAGGTGTAAATGCTACATTGGATCCTATTTTGTACCAGTTTAAGGTTTTTACTTCTTGCAAAAATACACCAGCAAAGAAAAAATTCCTAGCCACTTTTTTTTTTTTTTCAAAACAAAGTAAAAATTAAACACTATAGGGGTTGGTGGTCTTTTTTTATTCACCCTACCCCCTTCTCCAGACAGCCCTGGAACAATTTATCTGTAGGAAAGTTATATACTGTGTGAAACTGCGAGTAGTGATGCTGCCCACTACTCTTGAATAATTTGTTGACAACCCTCTGATTAAACTTTCCTCCTTCTTCCCTTTCAGCCCAATTTAAACCTAAATACCTGTGGAAACAACTTCTGTGAGAAAAATGGAAAAGTTCCTAGGGTAGCTGAAGTCCCACAGCCTTCTCCATTAGCTTGCCTGGGTGTTTGTTCCATTTATGTTTTATTTATCATGCTCCTGAGGTGTATCATGAATAGCATTTGTAAGGCATTCCTACTAGACAATGTGAGTATTGTGAAGAAGTAATATCCCATATAAGACCAGGAAATTTGCCATGACAAGTTTACAATTGTGGTTGTACACAATGAAATACTGTCAAATTAGCCATTTCTTTCACTTATGCCAAAGTTGCTCGGGGTATCAGCAGAGCTCCAGGGGTGGACTCAGGAGAGCTGTGTTTCCAGCTCTGGCAAACAGCTTTGCTTTGACCTTGGGTCAATCACTTCACCTCTCTGTGCCTTCATTTTTACTCCCAGCTCTCTCTGCTTCGATATTTGCTGAACACAAATGCTGGGACTATCTGCTTGTTCCTCCAGCCCGGTGTGATCCTACTCCCTTCAGCCCCTGCGGGGACCCCTTGGCACGGGGTTAATGGCAGCAGTGCAAAGTCACACCTTCCCTCTCCTGGGGCTGCAGGAGTGTTAATAAGCTGCATTCACTGAGGTGCCAGCATCCTTAGGTGCAAAGTGCTGTGCCCTCACCACAGTTATCAGCTCCAGGCCAGGGTGCCCAAAACAGAAATGCAGTGGCTCTGTGGCAAGTACACCTCATGCCTTTCAAAGAGGAGTCCATCCTGCCTGGGAGCATAGATTCGCCTCCTTGAAAGCACCACACTTGTTTTTAAATGTAAAAAATAATAATGTAAAAGTTTAAAAAGGCAGTAGAGGAGGTATGGCTGTAAGTGGTGGAAGCAAACCCACTGGTAGCTCAGCGTTTGCTGGCCGGGGCAGATGTTTGCCCAGCCTGTAGCTGCCCTGAGGCCAGTGCTGCAGAGTCCCTGCTGCAGAATGGCCACCACGGGACCTGCCCTCCTGCTCTCCACGGAGCCAGCTGGTGGGAGCAAGGCTGCACTGGAAGAAGTGCAAGCCAGCAATGACAGGAGCAAGAGAAATAAGGATTTCTGCTGATTTTGGTGGTCCAGCTTCCCTCTGTCTGACCAGTAACCCATGAGGGAGCAGGTCTTCCCTTTGCTGGCTCCTTTCTCATCCTCTGGGAGAGCAGAAAATGCTCCTTGTGAGCCAGTGCCAGAAGAAGGCATTGCACAACACTTCCCATGGAGAAGGGAAAATACTTGTTTTGGCAAGTAAGCCAAGGATTTCAAAGAGAAAGTGCAAACACATGCAATAAGCTAAGTAGCTATATTTCTTCTTACTGGTAAGTGCAGGTATGACACAATCCCCGGGCTGAATAACACTCCCAGTAATGCACAGGTAGCTCCATCAGAAGCAACAAAGTTACTCCAGATTTATGTCAGTGTTCCCAGGAGTTTACTGTGTTTTTCAGTCATCTTTAAGAACAATCACTGCAATCTCACTGAGCTCATAAAGAGGGTAGAAAATTTTTTTGAAGGCTAGCACAGCACAGCCATCAGTGTGATATTAAATGAGTTCTTTCAGTAGTCTCTCCAAAGATTTATATCTATTTATCAATGCCTTTTCTAAATTACATACATAAAATCTTCACATGCAACATAACAAAAAGTCAGGAGCAGTATCAGTATTCAGATGGTATTAGTGACATTCAGCATGACAAACTGCGTAGGAAGCTGGTTGTCAAAAGCCCTGTGATAGTGAAAATGGCTCTGCTCACAGCACCAAGATATTACTGCTCTCTCCTAAAGTCTGAAAGGCTGCTAAAAAAAATCTCTGATATATTTTGTAATTATGTTAGAGGCATCAACATACCATTAAAGTGTTCAGTGTTCGGTATCCATTGCTCCACTGAGGATATGTGGGAGCAGTCCAGCCTTTCCACGTCATCCCACTTCCCCAAGAAACAAAAACACCTAAACTTGAGCAACTAAAACTGTCTGTTGTTTTATTTATTTGGGTTTTTTAACACAGTGCTAAACACAAAGCGGCGTTCAGCATCTTCTAAGAGAAATCTGAAAGACACTGATAATAAATTACTGAGAATTACTACAAATGGCTGATTTCCACACCTGGAAGCACACTCTGTCCAGGAGTTCACACCTGAATCCGCACAGCTTCTGTCCTGAATTAGCTGTAAAAAGGGAAATCCTGAACATTTCAGGATGATGTATAATAGAAGCAACAGACCCATAAAGATTTCTCTTTTGTTTACTTTAGTACACTTGGAGATTAGAAAGCTCCCAGGAGCACAGGAACCAATAGAGAAGATTAGGGAAGGGCTTGAGGTGTTCGAGTTCTGCTGGTTTCAATGGGAGATTGATACCTCAGCATTGATACCTCGGGTCTAAGTGCTACAGGACGTGCAGCTTGCCAAACAAATGCAGCAGATGCCCAGGATGGGCATGCAGCTGATCAGAGTTGTCCTCGAGGTGCCTGGAGCAGGGAGGGGACGTGGCCAGCAGCGTTCAGCACATCTGTGTAGGACCTGCACTGGGTGTGGGCCTCACAAACGATACCTGAGGTGAGTTAGAGTGAAGCCTAAGCATGGTGTGCTGAGGGGCCTGGTGTCCATGTGAACCTGAAGGGTCTCTCCATGCCAGAGCTAGTGCAGGGAAGACTGCAAAAGCAGACGTTACTCTGACTGGGGATTCAGGAGCATTACTCAAAGTCACAGTGTGAAAGATGCTTCTCCTCAGTCCCTCTGGGCTCTAAGCAGCACCATGGCCATTTATTTCATATTTATCCATCGTTGTTGCTCAAGGTCTGTGGAACATGCCCATTGGATCAGAGAGACAGAGGAGAAGAGCAGGGGGAACAGCACTGTGTGCTCTGCAACATGCAGCTGTGACCTTCCTGTTTACTACATGTAGATTTTTTATTTATTTATTTTATTTTTTACATTTGTTAAAGGAATGAAACAGCAAATCACCAACAATAACAGAAAAATCAATACCCGCCTCTGCTTCTTTTGTGAGATCTGGAACATGGCCTCAATCTGTCAGACTGAATTACAGAGAGTGTGGGTGTCAGCAAGGGCTCAAACAAATAGACCTGCCACCCTGCTCATTGATAAAAGGCTTAGGTCTGTACCAGTGTCACCACTGCTGCTGCCTCCAAAAGGCACTGAGGGAACATGAACCTTTCAGACCTGAGGCAGCTACAGAGCCATGAATGTGTTCACTTGCACTTTGCTGTAAGATTGCACTAATCTCCGGAATAAAAAGGGTAAACAAACAATTTGACAAATACAAGGCTCTGGGGCATTACCTTGCTAATGGATGTTAAATCAAATGGATGAATTTGAATGGAAGGTGATATATCAACACAGGAATGTCATCCCAAAATAGGCCATTGATCCACTAGCTGAGAATCCAGTCTTTGACAAAGGTCAATGCATCAGAGAGAGGAACAACCTCTTCCAAACTCATCATTTTCCCAGGCAACAGTAAAAGGCTGTATCAGTATATAGAGGAAAGCTTCCTCCTGTGCCTCCAGATGGTAATTAGTTTATACCCTGGAGCATGAAGATTAACATCCCTTATCACTTTTAATTTTGCCAGTGGATATGAAGCCACTGCAATGAGCTTTTGAATCTTTGAGTAATACACCATGAGATTTTCATCTTACAAAAAGGAGCTGGTGGTGAAGTCCAGCATAATGTTTGTATTGTCCCACTGCCCAAACAGACCAGCCAGGACAGCTGCTTGTGCCAGTGGTGGAAGAAGGTGGTGCCCAGCAGTGTTGTCAGAGTAGCACGAGGTAAATCAAAAGTTAGCACTGGGGATTTACAGGCACAGAAACAAGCTTACAAGAGGAGCTGAGCCTAACTTCACTGATACATTTACTGAGAGAAAGACAACCTTTAATTTTCTTAATTAGAGGTGCTTGGCACCGTGTAGCAGAGCACAGATTCCTGAGTGATAAAGGTGGCAGTGATGGGTTTGTCTGGCAGACTACAGCACACAGAGCAGTGCAGGGCTTGGGCTGCTTCGGGACAGAGTTGCCTGGCTACTGTGCCCTGGAAGACAGAGGCTCAACACTCTGCTTTCTCTGCCCCTCTTGGCCCAGGCAGTGCCCTGTGCCCCCTGTGCCCCGTGTCCCCTGTGCCTGCTGCTCCTGATCCTCACCCTGTGCCTCAGTTCAGTGAGGCAGTTCTGACCTGCCCCAGCCATCCTTCCCACTGTGGGATAGACAGAGCTGCCCCTCCTGCTCCAGAGCCTACCTAGACATCTGAAAGTCTTTGGCTTGTTGGCTCTGCATCTCACCCTTCCCTCCAGGGGAATGTCTTTCAAGCATCTTATTCTAAGCCTCCTTCTCTTAAATACATTGTTAATCCAGCCAGAAAGCTGAAAGTTCCCACAAGGGCCTTATGCAGACCAATTCCTCCTGTTTCATATTTTCTTTTAACTAAAATATTTCTTTGCTACTTTATTTCAAAATGAGCTTTGATGATATGAATGTCGCTAGATTCCACATTAAAAAAAGGACATGGAAAATATGATCTTGTTCTTCCCTGCTCTGAGTAGGCAGCAGTTAATTCCACAGACTGGTTATAAACCATGTTTAAAGAGGAAAAGTCTTCCCTTTAATCTGTTTCCATCTTTGCAGCCTTTCTAATTTCATGAAATCTCTCCTCATTCTTGTCCTGTACTATGGGCAGAATAGGAAAATCCAAGGGGCTTTCATTGCATTGTTCATTATTTCATATGCCTTTGTCATTCTGTATCTATCTATGCAGCGATGAAATATTGGTAATAGGGGAGCAGAAGCCTTTTGTTGAGGACAGGAGCTGATTGCTATGGACATGTAACTAATAATATATGTGGTTAAGATTGCAATTTGGAGCAAGGCTAGCACAGGAGAAAGCAGAGAGGAGCATACTGTTTCTCCTGATGAAAAGGGTCATTGCCAGAAAGGAAGCAAAATAAAGATGAGCATACAGGAAGGGGGGAAAAAAATTCCTCTTTTTGAGATTGTGTTCACCTCTATACCAAATGCTTCCTTTTTTGCCTTTGTTGTTTCAATTCTCAGTGTAGCAGCAGTGCTGTGAGAAGGGTTAGTCTTGCAGTATCCTCATTTTCAAGACTCTTATGGTAGCATTTGCTCTCGCAAAGTGCAAAAATCTTGGTGGTTTCATTTATTCAACAGATCTAGACAAGCCTTTGAACTTCTGTGTGTCTGAACCGAACCTGAATTCACAGCCTTCATTACTGACCTGATTCAGCTTCCCATGAAGTCAGCTGGAATCTTTCCATTTAAGTCAGAGTGGCCACTTAGAATCTAACAGGCTTGCATGGGTTTGTACTAACTTAATTTTGGGTAGCTTCTTTAAAATTGTTTCTACACAGATCCAAAAGAGGAAATGACAAGCAATAGATATTTAAATTAATATGTGATAAAAGATCATGCAGTCCAAGAGTGTTTGGATTTTCACAGAAGTCTGTGGTTAAAAGTCAAGCACCATATTGACAGAAATTTGAATGCATAATTTCTACCCAAGATCTTCAAATCCTGGCCTGACTAGACCTGAGTTGGACGTCAAATCATACTGCTCTCTGAAACTCAACCTTCAACCAGGTGTTATCCTTATTTTCTACGGAGATAATCATCTATAGCAAACAAGGATCTGGCTGTTATTGTTAGAAATAAACCTGGCTAGAAGATGAAACTCCTGTTTGAATCCAGGATGAAAGAAAAAAAAAATCAAAAACTGCTGTGAAATGTTGAGGAAACTCCTATGCAAAACCAGAGACCACGCAGTGTCCAGTACCCGGGAGCCACAGCCTAATTTGCAAAGAGATGAAAGAAAGTGGGATTGTAGAAGGTAGGACCCCCAGACTGGTGGGCAGTCAGGCTGGCAGGGAGCTGTGGGCACTTAGCAGACAAGGTGCTCGCTGTGTTTCTGCTGCACACCTTCCTGATTTGCCTTGTTGCCATAATCAGCTTGTTTCTGCAGAGTGTTTTTGTTTCCACTGGCCAATATTCTCCCCCGGTACAGCAGAGCTCCCCAGCTGTTTCTGAGGGTGCTGCAGTGCTGCTTTCAGGCAGTGAAGTTTCCTGCTGACGTTACGTGAGATGCAACTGGAGGTCTCTTGCAGGCAGAGCTAATTCCCTGCTGCTCGTGGCCAAAGTGTCACCAGCCAGTAAAATGTCAGCAGAAAGCCAAGGGAGTACTCAGCCCGTCGCCTCCGAGATTCACCAAGGATCGCCTTTGGAAAAGGATTATGCTGAATTTTCTTTTCATCTGCATTTATGAATTTTTTTGGCTTGGCTTTGCACTGTGCCAATCTTGTGCTTGCCCCAGGGGGGCTGTGAGCTGCAGCAGTCTTCTTGCCAGCTATTTCCTGAATATCTGTGGTTACAGTTTCCAAGGGGCCGTGCCACTTATTTGTTCCTCTAAATGGAAGTGTATTGCAGCAGCAGTGCTCACTGCAAACTGGAGGGAATTGAAGGAGAGTGAAATTGCTACAAATTGAAGAGTTAGGAAAATATGACTTAGCCTTGCCTGGAAAATAAGCCACAACACATAGCAGACCCTCTTAAATGAAGCATACAAATATGCAAATGCCAGTATGCATATTTGCATACAAATATGCAAATGCCAGTATGCATATTTGCATACAAATATGCAAATGCCAGTGGCTGCATGTCTTATGGAATTGTTTTGTGAGCACATCTCTCCTTGGCAAAAGCATTGCATGGGCCACATTCAGTCAGTTTTAGGAGAATGAACAGTTTTGCAGAGTGATGGCCAGGCACAGTTATCCATATGTGGCCATAGCTGATTCCTACATCCCATTGATGTGATCTCAGTAGCTCAAGGATGGCAAACAAAATTTGTATTCACCATTCACAGCACTCTGAATAATTCACGACCCAAACTATCTGTCCTGAGCACCCGGAAAGGTGGTAAGCAGATAATCAGAAGTATCCCATACAGGAAAGCCAGCCAAGGGACAGGAAGCTTCAAGGATGTGTGAGATACACCAGGATTATCTTACATAGCAAAAGGGAACTAGAAAGAGTTGCTGTTCTTATTGACTGACACGGGCTTTTGAAGTCAAGTAACTTAACGCTGTGGTCTGTGGCTCCAAGAATAAATCTGTGGCACAGAGCTAGGAAGAGTTGTGGTTTTACTCGTGGCTCTGCTTGATTTTAAAGAGGTCACTTCATTGGTTTCCTTCTCTGCCTTCTGAAGTTTAAGCAGGAAGCCTCCACAGACAGGACATTGTGCTGCTGATCATGGGTGCCATTAAGTGACTCCTCAGGGGGTGGGTGTGGCACTGTTTAGGGAAATCCCTCCATCTCAGACTGGACTGACAGGCAAAGCTGGACCCCTGGGTGCTGGGCAGGAGTCACGGTGCCTGGCTGCACATATCCCAGGGAGGTGACAAGTGGCCTGTGGAGAAGCCAAGTACTGTCCTGTCTGTGGCTGTTTGCAGTGCAGAGCTGTAAAACAGTGGGAGTTTCTTGTGTTGGGCAAGTGCAGGACAGCAGTGTATTTTCATTAACAGAGGGGGATTACCTGCAATGTCAACCTGGAGTGAAAATTTGTAGTTCATGGAGCTATAGAGCCTTATGTCCCCTTTGGTGCCCAGAAAAATAAAATCATGAGTGCACAGGTAATGACTCTTGTCTGGCAATTGGTTGGTGTCTGGCTTTTCATGTGGTTCTGCCCTTCAGCTGCTGTGTCTTTGGTGGCACCATGCCAGCAGTTATGTTCCTGCAGAACAATCACATGCAGCAATGTGTTTTCTTTTGTTTGGTTGGGAGCCTTTTTATTGGTTGAGGGGGTTTTTTTGTTTGTTTTGTGATTTTTTTTTGGTTGGTTGGTTTGTTTGGGTTTTTATTCCCCACCACTCACTCTTCCAGTTATTTTAAAAGCAACAAATGGTTTTGCTCTGGGAGCACCTTAACAAAATCCCAGCACCCAGCAGCTCACCATTTGGCAGGTGAAGTCCTGGCCACAGCAAAAGTGTAGGGAGAAATCCTCCAAGCAATCACAGATGTTTTTTTGCTCTTCTCAGGGTCAGCAGAGGCTGGAGAGAGCTGATGGGTGACTGATGGGTTCTGCTGCCCAGCACGCAGGAGCAGGGTCCAGGCAACGCCCTCCAGCACAGCTGTGCTCTGCCACTTGCTGTGATGTTTTTCTGATAGCAGATAACTGGGGGGAATATAATCCAAACAGGGAGCAAATGCCTGCACCAAAACCTAAGGAATATATTTTAGCATTAGTTTGTTCTCTCTGAGAGAAGACTTGCTCAGAGGCTGAGTGGTTTGAGGTGATGTAGAGACAACCACTTCCTCAAGCTGACTCAGGCCTCCTCACCCAGCACGTGAAAACCATGTTAGCTCTCCTTTAATATTCTTTGGAAAAGGCTTCTATTCATGTTGGTGGCAGTTTTTGTTGTTTTTTTTTCCTTACTTTTTTCCTGAGGCTCTGCAGGCACAAGCGTGTTTCGCAGCTGGTTTAGCAAGGATGCATCTAATTTAGAGGACATTGAGGGTTCCCACAAGCTGTAGTGACACTGATCACATGGGCAAAAGCAAAGCACTGTGGAGGGTCTCTCCTGAAATGTCTGCCCAGCACACTGATGCTGAAAGAGGGATGTAAAACACTGAGCAGCCTCAGAGCAGCTCTGAGTGACAGCTCAGACCTGGTACGTGCTGGATTCTTTGCTCTCCACTTGAATATTCTTTTTTCTACCTCTGGTACCAAGCTTTCCACCTTTAATTTTTCTTCAAAGCCTTTCCACAGGCTTGTCACTTTAACACTGGCTATTCACTTCCTTCACTTGCACATTGCTATGTAACAGCTGGTGCCAGCACAGCAGCCTGCTGGTTTTATACCTCACACAGTTAAACAGGAGTTTAACTGCACCCTGCATTGGCCAGGCTGACTTGTGGAGGCAAGGGACACGTGAAGGTCCCCTTGGGATGTGCAGCCCATAGGGCACCCAGCAAAATGAGTGTCCAGTGTGTCATCAGAGCCTGGCAGAATTGGCCTTAGCTGTGAGGCTGTGAAATGTAAATGGTGAAAAAATCATTGATGCATGTGATCAACAAACACAAACAAAACGCCAAGTGCACAAGTGGCTTTGAGAGGAGGCAGTGGCAGGGTTGTGGAATGACTCTGAGCACAGGCCTGGCTTGAGCAGTTCAGGCTCTGCCCCTGCTTTGGTAAATTCCCAAATCCTCCAAATAGAAACAGCTCTTAGACAGAGACAAGACATACACAGTAATGCAGTTTAAATTTTTCTTTGCTGTTTTGCAAGAAGGATGTGGTTTCTTGTACCAGTTCTGGTAGTGCTCAGTTAAGCCTTGGGGAGATCAGGAGGAGCTGAGGACTTCCCACCCGGTTAATCTCTCAATTGTGGTGCTCAGTGCTTTTTTGTCTTTAGAGAATTGAAGTGTGGTGTGGGTCACATGTGGTTTTCAAGTTGAACCAAAACCTCCACATGGTTCTCTTTTTAATCCTGAACAATGATATCCCAGCAGTGACAGCAGGACAGCCCCACAGGTCTTCCCATCGTCTCGTGAGAGGACGTGTGGTGCTTCAAAGCAGATGAGGAACATGTGATATGAAAAGGCCTTTGTAGCCCACAGTCACACTACAATAACTCTCTGCTCAACAACAGGTTGTGGTTTGAAGAAATATTGCTTCTGTCAGCCTTGCATAATGGAAACAGTAATCAGCCTCCATTAGGTCAGAATGCATTGTCAATCCACAGTGAAGCAGAAAGGACTACATCTCGGAAAACCTTTTCATTAAGCAAAGAAAATTGATACCAGTGCTTGGCTCAGCCTAACACTTTGTTCGTGAGGCCAAGTGTGGATAATGGCTGGGTTTGTTTTCCTTTCATTCGTTTCTCTATGCACAGTTATTTTGATTAGGAAACATCCACCTTTCATTCTAGATGAACAATTCTAAAAACTTTCCCCCAACATTTATTATCTTGTGTACACAATCAATGTTTGTGTAAAGAACAGCGTTAGAACATAGTTCAGGAAAAAATATTTTGGCTTGTGATTGAAGTCACACAGTCTCATTCTAGTTGCAAAACATTTTTTTTTCTGCATGATAACTACAGTATTTTTTTTTTTCTTTGTGGGTTTTGTCAAAATAGCTAAGGGTCATGATCATGGGGAATATTGTGCCTCTTAGTAGCTCACAACTACATGTGTGCATTAATGATGTAGTAGTGGCTACACAGGGGCCTGCATGGTTAACTGTGCAGCCAGTGTATGAAAGAACTAAGGTTTAAAGGGTACATAAAAGACATACACAAAATAATACAGGATGATAAAATATCTTTGTAGAGGCATTCTGTGAGAGTAGTAATGTAAATGATGCTAAGCCTTATTGGTTAACCAGAAATCATTGCTGTGTATCAGCCTTGCAAATACCACTACCCCCTTACCAGGATGAGCTGATGATGATAATGAAAAAGAGTAAATGGATGGGTGGGCTTTTGCATAACACTGCCAGATCTAATTCTAGAAGTGGTGAATCACTGCTACTCCTATTGCTAGAGGATTTTCTCCCTCAATTTTTTTCCTGTTGCCATTAAGCTTCTCTTTGTAGAAAGGAGGGCCCTTTCAAGCCTTCTTTCTAGCCCTTCTAATTCCATGTGCTTTTCCTACTTGCCCCAAATCCCCTTTGTTTATGAGGATGTAATTAGGACTAGCTCTTTCCCTCACATTTATACTATCAATAAACTTTCTTGGTTAAAAAAAACCCAAAAGAACTCATTTCAGGAGACAGAGACAGCACTTTACTCTTGCTCTGTTGCAGGTGGCTTTGGGAAGCCTCGCTGTTGTGGGTAATGAAACATAAAACAAGAGTCAAGGGCTGGGAATTGCAAAGCTCTGTGCTATTTGCAATATCACTTCTTCATCTTCCCCTTTATAATTCATGAAGGATTGTGGAGAAGGGAATTTGGTCCTGGGGTCTCCCCTGGGGTCTGTGCACTTTTCTCACACGTGGGCTGCTGAGGGCCTGGGCTCAGTTAGGGGGTCACAGACAGGAGGCAGAGCTGGCTGTGGCACGGGGCTGCCTCCTTTGCTGTGGTCAGCTCATCTTGAATCCTTGATGGCATTTGCTCAGCTGCAGTGTGGGCCACACAACCCCACCTGTTCTGCCACACCACACCTGCAGGACCATCTTGTTTGCCAGAGTTGGACAGGGCATGAAGTGCCCTGCAGTCCCTTGTTGTGGGTATCCTTTGATATTGGGCCCATGGATAACCACAGTCCCACACTGGTGGGAAAGTTGCTCCCCCCTGGATCAGGCTGAATCCAATGTTCATGAATATGAACACAGGGAATATGCACAGGAAGGATTTGTACTGATATAAAGTATAACACGATAAACCATCTTCCTGAAGTAGCTGTTCTTTGTAGCTAGGGAAAGTCATCCCAAACTTCTCAGTGCATAAAACCTCTGTGATCCTGATTGTTTTACTTTTTTCTTGCATTGCCTCCCCCATTGTTTGCTACTCTTACTGCTTGCCTGTCTCTAGATAGAAATGGCTCTTTTCACTGCAGTAACTGAACGTTATGAATAAAATGAGACTGTAAATTCCTGTTGGGGATATCTAGCCCACAGCCAAGTGCTATATAAATAATGATCCATCTAGAAAGAAGGGGCTAGAGAAACATGAAGCTATGGTGGTTGCTTCTGTAGTATGTACACCTGATATTGGGTCAGCTGGCAAAAAACTGATTAACAAGTCCCTGATCTAGAACAATTCCTCCCAAGACTAGACTTCCTTCTCTCCCTGTTCATTTATCTCTTAGCATTTTGGACCACAGTCATACGTTAGGCTGATAGCTTTATGTTTCCTTTCTACTATCACTCATAAATTATGCTTGGTCATAAAACTGCAGCTAAGGAAAAAATTAGTGCATCTGCCATTGTTAGGAAGCCTTCGTGTCATCATCTATGCTCAGTGTTTCTTTGATTCCTCATTTGTGACCTGTCACAAGTGTGAGGAAAGATTTTTCTGGCAGAGAAGATTTTCATCCTTGTCTGATGTATTCATTTAAAGGAAGAAGCCTTTCTCCATGTTATTCCCTTCTTTGCCTATTTACAGCATGAATCTGTCAGGGATACAGCAGTTTTGAGTAGGGGGCTTTTCAATGGATTTGCCCCTGGGCTGAGATGTGGGAAATGAAGAATTCCATGAATTCTTGTGTGAATGTGAGGAGTGCAGCAACCTGAAGGTCAGCACACACATGGAAGTGGGCAACAGAGCTGTGGTAGGGGATGTGTCTTTGAGGCTGAGAGTGTCACAAGAAAGATATACGAAATGTAATACTCTTGTCCCAAAAGATGTAATCCAAAATAAGTACTGTGGGGGTTGCTCTGGCTTTAATATTATTTTGGGGCTTTCTTTAAAACTTGCATCTTTTAATAGCATTGAGTTCCTACTCAAGTTCCCAGAAAAATTTCTGCATGAATTTTCTAAACTTTCCCTACTTAAATTATTTTTTAACTAGACCAGAACATCTTTGGTTTAACTTTGATTAAAATGCTAGATAGAAGAAAAATGTCAAAAAGCCCCTCAATAATATCATTAATCTCTTTCAATATTTTAATTATGATTTTTCTCATCTAAAACCATTTGTCTCAAAAGCTTATTTCAATTGTTATTGAAGCAAAAACTAATGTAGAAAGTTAAAAAATATTGAAATGTTATTCCTCTGCTGACTGAAGTTTTACTTTCTATTTTGGAATTAAAACGAACTCCGAAGTTTATGGAGTTTTCAGAAAATGATGGAATTCCACCACCTTTTCAGAGATTCTCCCATAGGAAATGTACTCGTAGACTGGACAACCTTGCTGATGAAGTTGGTATAAAAAGAGTGTCTAATTATGGTTGAAGAGTGGTAAGGCCTTAAGGAGGCTACATTGCACCATCTACACTGTGTGCCAACAAAAAAGATTTGCTGCTCTGAAGGAGAGTCCAGATATCCTCAGTAAGGTCTGGCCTAAAACAGGAGACCTTGCTTTGCTTCCCTGGGCTTTTCCCATTGCCAATGTCTTGTTCTTTCACCTCACCTAGAAGCTGTCTCTGCTGAAGGAGGTGACACAGTTTCTCCTCACCCACCAGAGTGTTGGAAAGGGAGAGACTGGCTGTAGGGTGAAAATTTAATTTTCCTTCTTAGGTCCAGGAAAAGCAGCTTTCATGGCAGCTTCAAAACTGTGCTGGAGACAAAGCAGCTTTTTCTAAGAATGAGTCAAAAAAAAAGAAAAAAAAGAAAAAAGAGATAGATGTAAAAATGTGGTATTTGCTGACTACCTCATGCTTGGAGAATGCTACTTTTTGTGTTTTGTCCATTATATCATCAAAACCTGGCACTTTTTCCTCTGCCTGCAGGGACTGCCAGTACAGCAAGTCTGTACCTGGAGGCCTGAACCTTGGCTTAACTATTTAATGTTGTGCAATGATTAGGCCACGTCTCCAGGCCCATTTACTCCATCAGATTAACACATCAGGCAAGAACACATACTTAGAGAGAAGTATATCCTGGCAGGTATAATCAAACACCATTTAAATCAAGGGAGACGATGGTGACATTAATCTGCCCTGGTATAACAGCCCATTTAAATGAGTAGGAGGAGGGAGGTGGTACAAGTGAGGATGGATGGTGTGTTTAAGTAGAGAAATGAAATCTCTAGAATGACTTCAGTGGAGATAGTTTTGATTGAAGTCAAGTAGTAAAATGAGCAAGTGAGAGAGATAAATTTCTTTAAGCTGGAGACACTTCAGGTTAACAAAGGTGTGTGAGTACCAGGGATCTGTAACTTGCTCAGACCCACAGAGATCTGTGCTGTGGATACAGATAAATTAACAAACTAGAACAGAATGGCTCAGATTCCTTGTGGGAGCCTAAAAATTGCTTTGTACATTTTACAAATCATTCAGTGTGAGCTTGAGTTAGTAGATTAAGGCCAACCAGATTATAAATAAGAGGATTTTTTGAGACTAGAGGCCAGTTGAAATTGCCAGCTGTGAAGGAAGGGAAAAAGGATAAAGCAGGTTCGTAGAGAGCTATGACAAACAACACCACCGATGTTCCTGAAATGATACAATTTTTTATCTTTTGTTCCCATATCTGACATACAGCTGTGAGTTGATAACTGTACTTTCTCAAGAAGCTTGGGGTGGGGTGTGCCCTCCTGCCAGGGCTCTGCAGATCAGAGCCCAGGTAAATCAGGCTGTTAAGACACAAAAACTACGTGAAGCATGAGTAGCTCCTCAGAGCAGCATAGGAAGCTATTCATGCTCTACTCTAACTAAATGCCACTATAAATTATACAAAAAGAGATTAGGATTGAAAGGGACTTGCTGTGCTGTTCTGGAATGACTAATTAGCTGATGCAAATCCAGTCCAAAGTGCTGCTAAGGAAATCAGACCTAGGAGGTAGGCATGAGTATTGTGCAACTCTCACCAGGAAGAACACTAAGACTAGACTGAGCTTTCTACATACAAATACCAAATTTTTTAATCATAGTGAGACATAAATAATCCTGAGATTACAGCCTTTCTAAAAATCTTACCTTTTCAAACTCAATTAAAAATGTATCCTGAAGATAAAACGACAAATCACTATTGCGCCTCAAAATAATTCATTGGATGAGCAGAAATCAGCCAAGGAAAAGCATTTTTAATAAAGCACCTTACAAATACAGATTTTTTTTGTCCCAAACTTTTTTTTTCTTTAAAGATTATTTTAGCTACCATCTTTCTTTGACCTTAATAAAGTTGGTACATAAGGCTTATAGAGCTGAGGGTAGAGGATTCATGAGAAGCAGATGAGGCACATGTCCTGTCACATACCTCCAACCCTGTTCAACAAGATTCCTTAAAGCTGGATGTGCACGGGCCTTTCCTTTCTGTCTCTTCTGTTCCTCCTTTCTCTGTTTTAGGGCAGGGGCACTGTTAGAAGAAAAACATATCTCAGTAGGTTTGCTCTCTGCATTAGGAGTTTTTCTCTCTAACATTTTCACTTACATACACACTACGCTTTTTTATAACACAATGACTGTTTTGTCAAGCTGAATAAGTTTTCCTACTCTTCATTTTCCATTTGGGAATATAGGCTAAACCTTACAACAAAGGACATGATAAAAGACAGCCGTAGCACTTTTATTAGGAGGACAGGGAGCTTTTCAAGGGAGTCCTGAAGTCAGCAAACAAAATCTAGGCAGCAAAGTGTGCTGCCTGTTACAATGTGCTTCAGAGATGAGACTAAACCCAAGTGAAATATTATGCTTTTTAGTCACAGGTCCTGCTCCCAAGTGATGAAAGGGATCTGATAACTTTCTCCTGAGTCAGAGCTTTCATTGCCCCTGAGAAAGGCATGCACTGGTTATATAAATGACAATTAATTGAAGTACCCCAGAGCCTGGGAAACTCCAGAGCAGAGACACACAAGCCTTTGTGGATTGGTAGAAGCTACCAATCAGGAAAGCTGTAACAACTTCTTTTTTTTTTTTTTTTTTTCCTAAGATGCAATTGTTCCTGCTAATATATTTATTTCTGAAATCCTACATCCAGCCCCCGGAGGCTCAAAGATGATGTGAAATATCATTACAAAACCAAACTCTCACATTTGAAATGCACTGAATATAATGAGGAAACCCTCATCAAACTAGAGCAGCCACTCTTGCTATTTTGCCTGAAACTGTCTCTTTATCCCAGATGAGAGCTCTTCCCCACGCTCATCTTCTAAAGATGTAAGACCTACTTTAGAGAATGACATTTCTGAGTAAGGAGGGCAGAGCTATGAAAAGCCCTCGGGATATTGGACTGGCTTCGGATTCCTCTCTACCGAGTTTGTTCAACTGTGCTCTATCTACAGTCTATAGGATTAATTAATGTGTGATAGATTAGGAACTCCCAAATAGGAAACCATGTTTTCGCCACAGGCTGTAGCAGAAGAGCACAGGGTCTTATTCTGACATTGCTTTTGCTGATAAATCCTGGGAGGAACTCTGCTGAGTCTATCAGGCAAAGTCATCACAAGGAAGATCTGATAGGGCACAGCGGGCGAGCAAAGCCACCCATCATCCTCGGATCTGAGTCAGCCACTGCCAGGGAACAGACACACAAATCTCTGCTTGGTCTCGATCCTTCTGTTTAATGGGATGAAAAATCATGAGCATTCAGGGAATAGCACAGCTAAAAAGGCTCCGGGGGCATGTTCCAGCATGCTTCCAGCACCTGAAGGGGGCTTGCAAGAACACTGGATAGTGGGTTTTCATAAGGGCATGAAGTGATAGGACGAGGGGGAATAGCTTTAACTTGAAGGATGGCAGAATTAGATTAGATGTGAGAAGAAATTCTTTACTGTGAGGGTGGTGAAGCACTGGACCCATTTGCTGTGGTTGCTGTGTCCTTGGAATTGTTCAAGGCCATGTTGGATGGGGCTCTGAGCAAACTGGTCTAGTGGAGGGTGTCTCTGCCCACAGCAGAGGAGTTGGAATGGGTTTGTCTTTAAGGTCTCTTCCAACCCAAACCATTCTGATTCTAAAGAGCAGTGAAGCAGTCGCACATAAATATTAGTACTTTATTTAAAATCTTAGGAAAATGCAACCCGAATTGCAAATCCACCCCCACTATCATTGTCCCATAAACAGAAAAGAACTGTGAGTAGGCAATCCTTCGAGACATATCTTTAAGTGCTATACTTAACCCAATTGCTCCCAACAAAATAGTTTGATTTGTACCAAATCTGGACGTTGGGATCAAGCACAGTGTGTTTTTTTCTGGAGAGGGTTTCAATAAAAGGTGAAACTACATCAGTATTGTGGCTGTGGTCTGCAGCACAATCACCCTGTAATTTTGTCTTCCTCAGTGAAATCCCAACGCATTTGAATTTAGTCACACCCAATCTTGAAATTTTATCTCTACCAAAGGCTGGAAACCCATTTATTTCAGTGGGGTACCAACAACATATGTGTGGCTGTGTTATATTTGTCTTGTATCAGCTTATGACACTCAGAATTTATACGAGTTCTTTCTCAGCAAAACCCCCATGCATTTGTATGTCATTTTTTCCCCTCTAGCTAGATCTCACCTTGTTAATCAGTGTATTACAACGCTTTTAGCTCGCTGCAGTAACATTGCTGAGTTCAGTGACTTGAGTTGATATTTTGCCCAGAGACCACCCAGCTGTGTTTGGGTATCACCTTCCACACAGGCACAGCAGTTTGGGCTCATGGGATCTGACATGACTGTGTTTCGCTTCGCTTGGATCATGAGTTCTCTTCCATTTCCTTTTGTCACTATTTATCATTTTCTGAAATCAGCTGCACAGAATCTCTCTCTCCATCCGCTACCTTAACACGAAAGGGCTCTTTGCTAAATACATATATTTAAGGTTTGCTTTCCATAAACGTTTCTCAGAATTTGGCAACATGTGCAGGCGAAAAACAATTATGCCAACAAACCTGTTTTGAGAATAGCTGTAGAAATTTGCATTCTGTCCCAGTTTCTGATACAGACTTCCCTTCTAAGGATGGAAAATTGCTCAGTTCTTATCTGTCTCAATTCTCCAGCTCTAAGGTGGGAATAACAACATTTCCTTTCCCCAGTGCTTTCTCTGTATATTTAGATTAGAAGCACAAAAAGGACAACGGCTGCTTGATTATTTTCTACGGTAGCTGCTGTGACACAGAATTCCTTCTCTTGCTTAGTATTAACATACATAAAAATAATGCTTTCAAATGCAAAGAAAAATTAGTTTAAAATTTGAACAAATACTGATTTGCAGTATTATCCAAAGTCTAATTAGTTACAAATGAGGGGACTTCCTCCTTCACCATGTTTGTATCATTGTGCTGCTTTGCCACATCATGTTAATCCTGGTGCTAAATCACTGTGTTTTCCATGCCTATTCTCCAAGTGGGTTTTCTAGACTGCTCCTGACATGGTGCAGTGCTCAAGCCTGCAAATGGACAAGACCTTTCTGGTTTGTCAGCAAATTTTTTCTTTTCTTTTTTTTTTTTTTCTTTTTATAGCTATTCAGAAAGAGGGTTTCACTGTAACTTTCAGTTATAGTTGCAGACTAGGCCAATAGGTGGTCTGTCATTCCTCGAGAGTATTTCCATACTGTTCCCATATTCCTGTTTTGCTTTGATATTTAGGCATTCTTAATAGTGACAGCAGCTGATTAGGAGGCCGTATTTCCTCCTTACAGCAAAAATAAAATAAAAAAAAATCATCACCATTAGGTTATCTGAAAAAGTTTTCAGTTTCTACGTTCCAAAAAGGTGTTGTTTATCTGAAGGGGAATGCTTTCCAATTTAAACATGCGGCTCAGATGAGTGCTGAAGTCTCCTCTGGTTTTGAAAGTGTGACTAGTGGCCATTTAACCTCCTTTATTCCTGTTAACTGTCTGCAGTATATCTAATTTGTTGGGTTTCTAAGATGCTTGCTTTGTTTCTAGCAAGCTTTGAGGTACAGGTTAAGCGACGTCTTTACAGCACATCTGACTACGCTCTGCCGAGCTGAAATTTGTAGCTCAGCTGTCTCTCTTCATATCCTTAGCAATTCACCATTTTTATGATTTTACCCCTACTCTGACCCTGGGGGAGAAAGAACTTCTTTAGATCACCTTGCAGTCTGAGCTTTGTGCCTGGCAAGGGGCTTTTCCTGCTAATTACCAGAGCTGTTAATTCTGTTGTCAGGTTTGGCAGTGGACACACAGTGGCTGCCAATGTCCATTTCCTACCAGTGGAGTGAAGAGGTAAGAGCAGCACTGTAAAAGATGAAAAGCAATTTCAAATGCACTTCTGCTTTTCTTAGTGCAAAATTGCAAGATTTCAGAGATATGCTGTTTCCAAAGGAGGGATCAGCTCCTGCTTGCTAGGTATCCCTGCAGGGATCGTGACCTCTGTGGTGAGGGGCTTGCTGCAGGTTTGACAGGTTATTAACTGGGGAAAATCTTCAGGAGCACTGCACAGCAACTTTGAATGGATGGACAGTAAGAACCCAGCAGCTCCTTGCAAACAAGAGTAACCACGTGGTTATCTCGTGACAGTACTGCTGCTTTATCTCCTGGTAAGATGACCAATAATTTCAGCCAGAGCTGCAAGACATTAAGTTCAAGGTTTGACTGAAATACCTTTGCCCCTGCAGATTGCTTAGCAGAGATGTGAGTGTCCTTCTCTGTATCACTTTGTTCATCCTGCTGAGAAGCAGCAGCACAAACAAGGTCATTTCTTGGTTCTGTTGTCATCCTCTAAGCCCCTTGCCTTTTCATGATTTCCAAATCTGGTATCAGCACCTTACTTTGCATCTGATGCACACAAAAATGTAACAGCACAGTTGAATTAAGGAATAAGCACCACTGCTCATCTGAGTGCCACAAGCATTGATCTGTTAAAGGACAGGGAATTGCTATCTTAACTCAATGCACTGGGGGGTTGGAAGAGGTAAAGATGTTTGTAAGCACAGGTTGCCAGGGGACTGTGTTATAGCTCTTGTCACTGGAGAATTTTAGGAATACTCAACAGCACCTCTGCTCTTCTTTTGTAAGAAAATAGAAAAAAGTTAGCATATATACACACATATATGTTCCATACAAGGGGTCTGTGCTGGGAAGCTCTGCATTTTTGACCACCAAAATCTGGCACAGCTTTAGATGTACTTGGCAAAGTCCAAGGACATCCACTGAATTCCTGTTTCCCAGTTCTGCAAGCAGTTAGTTACTCCCTTGTGTTTTAAACACCTGATAACTTACAAATGTGGCTGCTGCCATTCAGTTCCCAGATCAACACGGGTGTCCATCAAAGTTTTACTGATTGTGTTTAGATTATTTTTTTTAACAAATCATTTCTTTCACTATCCCTTAAGCACATCAATCTTTGAAGTTAAAAGTCTTCTCAAGCGTAGCTAGTGAGCCTGCTTCAATCACAGAGCTGATCTAGCTATTGATCATCAAAAAGCCTCTGAAAAGCTTAATTTAACCTTCCTAAAGAATCTGGACATCTCAAATACTTTAAAGTTTATTAAGTATTTATTTGTTTTTACATGCAGAAAAAGTGGAGGCTATATATATTTTACAGAAGCCTGCATCTCTTTGTACTAATCTGGGAGGTTTAAAACATTTCATTAGAGTCTGGTTCCACTCCTGTGGAGCAGATGTTCTCTCCACAAATTATTTTTTACAGATAGCTTGTTCCCTGAGTTTACTCGCCTCAGCTTTCAGCAGGCAGCACACTGTTAATGGAGCAGAGAGATGCAAACAAGAACATCTTGAAAACTTAGTCATTATGGCTGGACCCTGGATTCTCCGCTTTTCTGTAAGCAACTGGAGCTTCCTGTCCACATGAGACAAGTATTTATGGGGAAAATATTCCACTCTTCTTTAATTATTTTTATTTGCATAAAGCTGGATGGGGTTATTATGGAAAAACGTGGTCTCTGAACTTCAAAATCGGAATTTAACATGAAAATGCTTTAAGAAAGTTTGTTTTGTTTTGTTTTTTTTCCCCATATCATTTTGTATCCTCAGCTAACCCCTTCCCTGAGGGGTCCACTGTCCACTGCCAACCATGACAGCTTGTCTGCTTCTCTTCTGTACCTCACTTTCAGTATCTTGCCTAATGCTAGAGGATATTTCTCTGAGGAGAGAGTCCTGAGGGAAATGTCTCTTGCTCTTCAAAACAAAACCTCCTCTGAGGCTTGAAGGAGCTACTATAACTGAAAATAGTACTATTGTGTGGACGTCCTCAAACCTCGAAAGTGTTCTTTGCATTTTTGCAGGAAAAGATGATGAAAAGCTTGATATTTTCCCCCCAGTGATATTTCACTTTGAAGATGTATTTTTCTGAATATTGATTGAAAAGCAGAGCACAAGATCTCAAAATCAAGCTACTCTGAACAGCAAAGCTCCCCTGTGAACCTCTTGGAGCTAAACCCATGGTGTTTTTCTTAATCTTGCCACAGAGGATGAGGAGAGCAGGGGAGCCTGTTACACTGCTCCTGCTGCCTCTGGGCATAACCATGTTTTGCCTTAGCTGTCAGCTTATCTTTGTGGAACAGAGATACTGCAGATTTTTCTTTTTTCAAATTAAGGCTGTTCATATATTGAAGTTTTCTATCTCCCTACTGATGACTGGGAAAACAAAGCCTGCCGATGGTTGTCTCCCCCAGTGCAGACTTTAGTACATTTGACCCACTTGTCATATTCTTGGCATCACAGCCTGTGTGTTTTACAGAGGTTGTTTTGGGAACGAGCTAATGGCACAAAAGGAGGATCTGTGGAGTTGCACAACTGCGTGGAATGAGAGCTTTAGGAACAGGGAGACGAGCTCTGTAGTCTCTTGCTCGAAATGTAGATCACAGCAGGGCTGGACCTATTTAAAAATCACCAGAGGTCTTGCTAGTTAACTTCCCTTTCATGTAATAGAAGAAAAGGTTGAATGAGTCATGTGAAGCCAGCCATGAGATTAATATAGACAAAGATGTCATATCCTCATGCATGCAGCTGTGAATGGCGTATCTACTTTGCCATCTGCAGATTAAATGGACATAGTGTCTGAGTGGCTGCTGCAGGGCTTGGTGTAACTCAGTTATCATCAGGCAGATTTCCTGTTGCCTAATACCCACACACAATGGTTGTTTAGCGTCAGACTTTGGTTTCTGGAGTAGTTTCAAAACCTGACAGCCACAGTGTGCAGCTTTATAACAACACCACCGTTAACTAATTGCACTCGCTCACAGAATGATGAAACCCGAGAGGATAATTCAGTGCATCATGAGCACATCTTTGTGCATTTTTCATAGGGTTATTTTCCTGCAGATCTGTTTGCTCTGATTTCTTTCCTCCTGGTAATTTGGGGCTTTCTTCTCCAACAATTAGAAAAACAACCTTCTGTTTAATTACAGTATTTACAGAAACAGCTTTTATTTCCCATATTCCAAGTTGTAACAAGTTTATGTCAATTAACCTCTATATTTGCAAAGACACACCTGTATTGACCCTTAAGTGTCATTCATTCCATTTTCAAATTGGTCAGTTGAATGTGAGCACTCCATTTATAAAAAGCATTTACGGAGGTAATATGTTAAGCATGCACTTAATCTTGACAGGATGATACTGCACCTCCCTCAAATCATTCTGGTTCAGGGCTGGTATCACTGAGCAAGCCTATCTCTATCTAGAATCTTCATCAAAACTTGTTTGTGAATTCATTCCAAAAGACCAAAGCTGAGAGAAAATCTGTGCTCTTCATACTGAAATCTTTGATGCAGTCACGTAATTCCCATTTACTTCAGTGAGTCACCGTGTGCACAGAGATGAGAATTCTCCCTTGTTAGGCCTTTAAAGATTTCCATGGGAGTTTGCTTCCTTGAATATTTTATTTTCAGCTTTGTTATGGTAAGATGATTTTTCTGACATTTCGCTGATCACAAAGCAGCTGGCCCCATAAAAAATAAAGCACACACACAAAGAAAGAAATGACTGGGTGTCTGGAGGAAAATGTTAGTTCTGTGTCTGAGCTGCAACAGATTGTCATCATTAAAACAAAGCCCCAGCAAATGCTGGAATGATGGGCATGAAAGAGTGGGAGCATTTTCTGAGATTGAAAGACAACAGAAAGGTGGTGTTTTAATTAAGTCATTGTTAATTTTGAGTGTATCACCTAGCTCTGATATTTTTAAAAATTCTAAAATAATGGTGTTAAATACAAGGCAGATAACATGTAGAAATACTGTAAGAGTGCAAATCACACCACCCCTTGCTGCAGGTCTAGAAGTACTGCTGTACAGACCTGCCAAGATTGGAGAACCACAAAATAAAAAAAAACCAAACTGATTCTTGTCCATGTTGGGGGCTCTTTCACAAAGGAGAGTTGAAATGCAAATTTAAAAGTGCAACAGAACCAACCCCAGGCACAGACATTTTTTTGCTATGATCTCTCTTCCATGTCTCTAGTATATTTTTAGCAGATGTTCCCTACTCTGATTCCCCACAGCAGCCCTTTGCCAGTTCCTTCCAGGATCTGAGCTTCAGAGAGCAGACAGATGAGTAATGGAGGGGTCTCTAGTTATGTGTTTGATGGAGACTCAGGAAGAGTCTGGACTCCTTATTGTACCAGCTCCATCCCCAGAGGAAAAGAGGGAGCTCTACCAACTCCCAAAGACTTTTTCTGTCATAGAAAAAGACATAGGCAAAAGAAATGGCCCATGAAGGGCAGAAAAACCCCAGGCAGTAGTGTTACGTGAGGAGCCAGTTCATTCCCTCCCCCTTCACCAAGTTCTTTATTAAATTCTTTTTCTTCTGAGTTTTCCATTTGTTTCCTATTTTTATTGAATTTCTTGATTTGTTTCTGCTTATCTATATTGCATGAGTCGTCATGCTGTTAAAGACCCTTATTAAGGAAAATGAATAATCTTGTGGAAGTTACTTATAGTGTCTCTGTTCCCTGCTTTTGTTGTTGTTTCCTCCCTGGTTATTGGAAATTAAAGGCCAGAAAATGGGTTTGGCGTGGAATTTTCATGGGAATTTTTTTGAGGTTTTTCCTTAAAAGCTTTTTGATCAAAAGCTGGATCTAAAACTCAAATGACTTCTACATTTTCAAAAGGAATAGGTCAGCATGCTGGGTTTATATCAAATGTTACGTTTTCAGAAACAAAGAATTGTAACTTCAAGTTCAATAAAAATGTTCTTAGGCAGACAGCATCCTGGCCACTGGCCCAGGCAGCTGCATTGTTTCTCCTGGGGCTGGGTTTCTGGGCAGTCAGAAGTGATGCACAATCTGGAAACCAAGACTTCAGAGCAGAGCAATGATGGAAATGAACGCACAGTCGTGTGGGGATGATTTCCTTGGCCCCTTTTCAGCAGCTTTCCTGTATTTGCTTTCATTCCCCTCCTTCTTAATTTGCTCTTCTTTCCTTATTGTTCCCTTTCCCCTTGTCTCTCATAACTCACCTTCCCATCCTCTCCTCTCCTCGTTGCCTTTGCTGTTCTCATGTCTTTGTCCTTGCAGTGATGCACTGACATGTCCTAACACTGGCAAAACTTTGTCAGGGCACATCTCCTGCAGAAAGCCAAGACATGTTTCAAGGCAGGCTTAAAGTTTTTCTTCTCACAGCCAGAAGAACTGGGTCCATCCCCCAAAACGTGCTCCCTTGTTTATGGTGCCATTGCTTAGCTGGTGCCTCACAAAGCCAGTATGAATTGTAATTCACAGTGGTTCATTGAGAAGGACTTTTCAGGTCTTGGCATGGTCTCCTGGCCTTTCAGAGCCTCACCCTTTCTCTGTAGCTCTCTCTCAAAAGGAGCCTTTGTTTTAATTTCAGTTCTTGTTGGCTACTCTCTGTTTGCCTTATCAGCCAGGGAGAAGAAATGTGAAGATGTATATGTCTGATCAAATATTTAAACTTCTAATACCAGCAGCTCTCAAGATACATAAAACATAATTTATTTCTGTTTATGGTACTTATGCTGGAAGTATCCTGCTAATCTACCTAATGTATGTAAGAAAATGCAGACAAGCCAAGATTTGTTTTATTATGACTATCAATCTCCACAACAATATTGTGAAGCAATAAGGAATGGACTTTCCTGGGGACTAGATCTCCTATTTATTGAAGACAATGCTTCTTGCTCTCTGTCAGTGCCCTGTGGGCAGCACTGGGTGACCTTTCTGAAGAAGCCCATTTGATTCATGTAGCTTTAGGTGTAAGATTTTGTCACTTTTCATAATCACGTGTGTCCTGGAATGAGACATCCCGTGGCTGTTGCCCTCACGGGAGCCACAGGACCAGGCACATCTGGGCAAGCTGCCCGGGGCCAGTGGGGTGAAACATTCCCCACACAATCCTTTCCTCAGCTCTGATGCTCAAGGGAGCAGGTATCAGAGATGAGCCCGGGGACTAAATTTCCATGTTTCCAGAGGGGTCACCAGCAGGGTGACTGAGGTCTTTTGGCTTCATGACAATCAACCCCCACATCCCAGCTGAGCCCAGGACCTCGAGGCAAACATGACCTTTCCTACTGCCCTTCTCTCTCTGCCCCCAGTGGCCAGCAAGCCTGGAATAATTGTTTTGTAACCATATTTAGCTTTCAATTTGCTTCCACTCCACCCCTGAACAAAGGACTTATAACTGTGATGCTGATCACTCTTTTTTCCCACATGCACCTCTTGGTTAAAAAAAAAAAAGGCATCTTCTCCTTGGAACATTACCTTTTTTTTCTGGAGGGTTCTCCCACTTTCTATCTCCAGGTGGATGTGGTTTAGCCCTGTCTCTTCTGTAATGCTTTCTTGTCAGTTGTTGCAGTGGCATTAGCAAGGTGTATTTTTGAGCTCAGACACTGTCAGTGGATGTGGGGTTTTGCAAGATATAACTTTAGAAAATGAAATATAGCTCTTTTCCCTCTTTTATCTTATATGGGATCCAGTTAACCGATGCTCTGGTGACTTCTTGAGGCAAGAACCCTGGCAAGGAAGACCAAGGGAGCAGGCAGAGCTTAACAGCCAAAGCAGGGAGGCAGGCTCAGAAGTGGGGTCTGTGCCCCTAACTTCTGAGTGACAATTCTTCCAGCCTTCACAGCCCTGCTACAAATAGGTGTGCAGTTAAAAATGGAAATGCGAGTGGACCCCAAGATAATGGAGATGGGCAACAATAACATGCTTGATTGGCTGAGGTCTGCTAGATTGTTTTTAAGTTAAGTGGTGCCCTGCCCTTGGCTCCAGTATAAAAGATCAAAATCCTAGTAATACTTTTATTAGAAATAGTCATTCAAATCTGAGTGGGCTGAGCAGCCCTAAGCACCCAGGTTTGCCCAGGATTACTCCTGGCATAAATTGCGTGCACATATCAGAGGTATGAGACTATCACGTGAGTTCATTTAAATTAATGGTATTAAAACAAATGGAAAATTGATTTTTTGTAATAGAGGGCTTGATTTACCCTACCTCAACTCCATTGATTTTGATGGATTTGAACCTCCTTCACTTTGGCATAAATCAGGGGAATACCAAGTCCAGGGAGTGTAAACGCTAAGACCAAGTTAAATATTTACTGTCTTATGTCTTATTATATCCAAAATATTAGAAAATGTGTTTCTTCTGATTTATTCTACTGTAATGCAGATAGGGGCCAGCAACAGCAGAAGTAATGATTTGCCTCACTGTAGCACTTGGCCTTAATAACTAGTATCATGCTAACACAAACATAATTACAGATTCAAATTGAGTTTATATTTAAGATATTTATACAGTAACAAGCAGAACTCCAATACTGACCATTCACAGACAGAACTGGTTTCCAGCCTCTGGGCTCAGCAGTGTGCCAAGGTCTGTAACCACTTGGGTACCTGACTGGAGTCCTTCCCCCCCCTTTCTAAAGTGCCTCCTTACTGCTCCACCAGGTCCATTAATGGACCTCCTTTCGTTTGCTTTTGTGACGAGAAGGAAGCACTTCCACTAATGACACTAAGAATAGGATTTACTGTAACTTGGCCTCAAATGGTATTTGTGGTTCCCACACATCCTGTAACAATAATGCTTTCTAAACTTAAGCGGATATTGCCACACTGACTGTTAGAGAAAAGCAGAAGGAAGATGATGAAGCAGCTTCTCTGAGCTAATTTTTTTCCTTTCTAAGGCAGATTTATTGGCCTCCTGTTCCACACCTTGGCAAGGAAAAGAAAAAACCCAACATGAAAGCGAGATGGGCTGCGAGTGTATTTTACCAGCGTGTCTGGAGTAGGATGATTTCCTGCAAATAATTACTGATGTGCAGGGACAAGTGGAAAAACAGATTTCTACAGCTATTTTTCACTCCTGCGTGGTAGTATTATCTGACAAGGGCACAAATACCATATTCAGCTTGACTTTTCCCATTCCCTGGTGAAATCTCTCCTCCACTTCTCTGTGAATTCTTCCAGCAGCTGTATCCTCAGAAACCTTCTACTGATCATTTGGCACACACCCCCCCCAGGCAATGCTCCTCTGGGGCAGCTCCAGCACCCAATGAGGAATTGGTGGTGCTGAGTTCCAGATGTCAATCAGCTGCCTCTGTTCCTTGACCTCTTTCTTGCCCAAGGCTGCCTGTAGAGCTGTCTGTCAAAGAAATATTTTTTGTGAAGTCAACTCTTTAAGCAATTAAGAATCCATATGTAGGCAGCCAGTGCATCTAGCATGGTGCTTGGGCCAGATAAAACTTCTCTTACCAGCCTCTGAGTAAGCCAGTCCTGCATAAAATAGAGAAATGCCAGCCATCCATCATCCCCTTCATGGCTTAGGAGTGGAATTTCATGAGCTGCCTGTGTGGGAGAGAAGTGTGAGAAGATGCTGCGTCAGTGTGTGGGCTGCACAAGGGACAAAGAGGTGACTTAAAATTTATACTGGAAATAGAGACTGAGTAATAATGTGCCCACAATGGACCTTTCTTCAGAAGAAATATGCAAATGAAAAATTATTTGAATGATGGATTTAACTACCAGTTGAAAATAAGCTGGGAGGCTGAGGTGTGAGCCAGCCCTCTGGCAAGATGGTAGTGAACAGGAATAAACTACAAAGTGAAAAAACACTGTGTTGTGTGAGGATGAAGCTGTGTGGCTTGCTGCTCAGAAAGAGAAATTTTCTGTGTACCTGATAGGTTCTTCAAATTTTCTTTGTGGTGCTTTCCCACAGTTGATGGAACCATCAGGAGATTAACTGACTTGATGCTCCAGAGGAGAAATCTGAGTCCTGGGGGAATTCTAAGATTAATCCAGACCACAATATTGGATCCACAGGGCTATGGGAAAGCTGTTGGAGCTTGTGCCTTGGACCTTAGAGACAGATGAATATGAGCCAGACCACCACATCAGACCCTTCAGATTTTGGAGGCATTGTAAATAGGGCTCATATCCAAACATTTCTGTATGACATTTTCTCTAGGAAAAAAGAAAAAAAAAAAGCTTAAAAAGCATGCCTGACACAGAAAATAAGCTGCTAGGAAAACCTAGAGACTATATTTGAGCTGATGGAATGTTATATCCCTGTGTGATGTTTTTCAGCTCTGGTCTCCTGAATTCACCTATGTAGTTCTCCAACATTCATCAGTCAAGCTGAAATGTTTTCAGCAATAAAGAGAAGACTGTCTTCAAAGAAAATCTTTCTTCATGCATATAATCTGGAGAGAGTGTTTCTTTATTTTTTGTGTTGCCATTTGGGTTGAATAGGATATAATATTTTTTCTTCTGTCCATTCTTATGCATCTTCCTGCTTGAGATCCTTACAACCACAAAGTCAGTTTGGTGAAAAAACATCTTTCCCATCCCCTTCCTTCATTTCCTATGAAAATAGATACTTTGAAAGGCATGAAATATAATGCCAAGTGCTGCCTTCGTAAAGAATGTCTAAAATTCCTGTGAGACAATGTATTGTTTCAAAACAAAGCTATTTCAGGCAATTCTATCCTCATCTGTACAAAGCTATTCATCTGAGAAACTTCTTTTCCAGCACAAACATTCTTGCTCTGGGGTTTTATCTTTCAGAAAGAAAAAAGAAAGTGTTTCGGAAGATCAGTTTCATATTGTTACAATTTAAAATAAAACAAACAAAGCCAGATTCTGAAGAAGTTCAATCCATCTGCCATTCTTGCTGTCCGTGTCTAGTCAAAGACAGCACAATCCCTCTGGAACTTCTTTTACAAACATTATTTATTTGACAGCCTGTGGTTTTTTGGTTTTGGGGATTTTTTTTTTGTCAATTTTTTTACCAAGAATGCTGTGCCATGCATAACTTTTAAAGGAAGAGGGTAGTAGGTTAATTTTATACACTTTAGGGGTTTACATGGACCTTGGTGTGGTGGGAACTACCCCCAAAACTGCTGACTCTCTCCATGTCCCCATCTCCAGCCTGCTTTTCCAGGGAATTGCTGCAGCTGTTTGGTGTGGCTGGAGGGAGGGACAAGCAGAGTTCTGGCCTGTTGCAAGGCATTTTCTATGAGCAAGGATTTCTACCAGCCTATAGACTTTTATTAACTTTGATTCACAAAATCCCAGAGCTGAGCCCTGTAGAAGCTTTGATATTTCCAAAGGAAACACTTTATGGAAGGCAGAAAGGTTTTGGCTAAATAGAGAACCGTAGCTGCTGTTTCATGTACTCTTCTCGTGCATGAATGAATTCATTGTGGTCATGAACCAGGAAAATCTGGCTAACCTACCAAGGGAAAAGACAAAATGAGCTCAAAACATGGATGTCTTCATTTCTTTTCCTTATTTTCAGAAAACAGGGTTTCATACCATTAGTGATACCTCCTTTCTCAGCATCCAGTCTGCTCACTGAAATTACAAATACAAAAGCACTTCCCTAGCCCCCTGCATTTTGACTTCAAGTCATTGGTTTTGTTGTTATTGAGGAGATAAATACTCACAGAGCAAAGGCAGGATGCTGTTCCATTAAAACGTGTAACATTCTCTCTGTGAAGTAAATTTGTAGATGTTCCCCTAGATAAAGATTTAAATATGTCCCTTTAAATTCCAGTGCTGATGGTAACATGGACGGATCTTTAGCAACAATTGATAATTAGCCTGTTTGCACGGTTGTCAGAAATATGTGCTTTTTCACAAGAACAAAAATACCCCAGAAGCATCCTTCCTTAAAAAATATCTGTGAAACAAAACCAGAAAGTGGAAAAAAGAAAATTAGCAGGTGCTATTGCAGTAAACTTTAACATACAGACACTGCATTCTAAGAGCTATCATTAGAGCCAAATTAAAACATAGCTGAGATTTTTCTAAATAAATCCGTCAATGAAGATAAAAAAGTTTTTATGTTGACAGTAAAGCAAATTATTTTTTCCACTCTGTTGAGGTTCTGTAATGGTTGCAGTGTGTCTGGGTGACTTCTGGCAGGCTAGTGACAGATTAACAGATGCAGGAGACACAACTGCTCCCAGCACTGCTCTCAGGAAAGGGAAGCTCGAGACCTGTGGGCAGGGGCAGGGTTCTGGGGGCAAAAATGGGTGGAGGATTTACACAAGGCTGCATGTTGGTGGGATAAAGAAGAATATTGTGAAAAACACTCAGGGATGTGAGAAGTGGTTCCTCAGGTGGGGGAAGCATAACAGAGGTTATGTCTTGGTATGGCTGGAAATGAGGTGCAGCATCTAAGTAACTGAGTTTGGGTATTTTCTGTAAGCTAGGGAAGGAGTGCACCAGCAGCAGTGATAATTGCTGGAGGCATAAAGTAGGTTAAGTGAGAGTTATGATCTGCTGCAGTCTTTTAATGCATTGCCAGCATGTTCAGCCAGCACAAATATCCCCAGAAGCAGCCTGAAACAGCGATTTCCTTGGGTGTTTCCCTGAAATATTCACATAGACACAAAAGGTCATGCCAGAGGATTTTTTCTCTTCTCAGCTCCCAAAACTGAAGGCCTTGTTCCCACCTGGGGGTGTAAAATGCTCAGAGCTCAGCTGCACCCATGGTCTGGCAGGAGAAGGGGTCCTGCCATGGTGGGTAAATGCTGACCTGTCCTGCTGCTCTTAGGGGTGCTGCATTCCCTGCTGGGGAGCTGTGAAATGAAGAGAAGGCTTTGGAAAGTTGCCATCTGGGTGCAAACACCCTTTGGATCAAGAATTCACTCTGGAAACTCACTAATCCACTACAACTTTATCTCTTTGGAATTTGTGTTGTTGCAAATGAGGCAAGGGAGCGGTTTGAATGTTGCAGCTGGAAGCTGAGCAAGCATCCCTGTGCTTGGTACCTCCATGGTGATGGTGCTTGGGTGTTTATCTGGTGCTCTTTGGAGTGAAGAAATGGACAAAGAGGGGCTGGAGTGGTGCAGCAGAAGCTGTTCATTGCCTCTCTGTGCTCTGTGCCATGGCAAGTGGAGAGAAAGGGACTGTAAATCCTCGAGCCATGAACATGCCCAAGTCTCCAGATGTGTCAGACCTGCTCCCTTCATTGATTTATAACTTTGTTATAATTTTGACCAAGGCCAGGGATTATTGGCAGCTGTACCAGGTCCCCCACCCTTTAGTTCCTGAGTCCTGAGTTTCATCACTTTTAGCAAAAAAAACCCATGCACTTAACTCTCCAAAACTACTATAACTTGGGTATCTCCCAAATCATGTCTGTGCTAACCTGAATTCACTTGGAGATATCTTCAACATTTAATTAGATTAGTTACTTCAGCAGGGAGGAGGATGGTAAAAAAGCAGAATGCTTAGAAAAGAACAGTTTTTCCTTGGATTGTGACATTTGAATTATTTAAAGAGGTTTTGAGAACTATGCTTTATTATAATTAGTTTCTGAATCAGTTTCTGCTTTGCCTATTCTTTCTCCCCCCTCTTTGTACTGTTTATTTTTGAGGCATCTGCAAATCCTGAAAAAAAAATAAAAAGGAAGCAAATTAACTTGTTTCAAGCCACATCAGCACATCCCTTGGAAGATCACAGCAGTCAGCTGTAAAAAATGGGCTTATGCTGAAAGAAAATGAGGAGCTCAGAGGGCTGAAAATGAACTTACCTATTTATTAACTACATCTATCTTTATTATTTTTGTACAACACCAAAAAGTGTTCTTGGTGCTTCACAGATGTGCACAGAGGATGTGAGGTGAACTGCTTTGGCACTATTTTATTAAGGCCACTCTGCATTAACGTTTCCCAAATCAGGAACAGAGTCCATCCTCTGACAAACTCAGTCTAAACGTGCACGGTCCAAGAGAGCAGTGGGGGAAGAAAGGAGCTGCATGGCTGGGATAAATGCTGTGGCTAAGGAGTATCACAGTAGTTTCAGAAAAGTCTTTTTTTGTGTCTTGCAGTCCCCTCCCCTGTGATATATTTTGTTTTGCCAGCAGTCCTTGTGTCCAATTTCCACAAGCAAGGGGTGAAGGGTAACCCAAGGAAAGTAGAGGGAGTGAGACTGAAGGAGATGATGCTCACAAAGACACGAGAAGGAAGAGACCCAGCAACCCACAGCTGAAAGAAACAGACCTGATCTGTTGGTTGCTCTTGACACAACTATTTTAGCTACAGCTTTGTGTCTTTTCAAGCAGGACAAGTTGTCCTTGTTGGACATGGGCAATGCTATTTGCAACCTGAAGTTGCCCATGTAAGGAGCTCTCTAAGTATGTGAGGAAAGGACCTGCAGCACCCTTCTCCTAAACCTGAGGGCTCCAGAAGTTGATAAAAGTTATTTGTGTCTCTGGCCTATCAGTGCCAGCCTACATTCAACTTTGTTAATCCCATGTGCCTTCTGGAAAGATAGGATGCCTATGGAGTAAAAAAACATGAAATGAAGTTGTAATTTCAAGATAATTTTGGATGAAAAATGAAACATTGCTTTAACCAACATATTTTGAAAATTAATATAAACCTCAGATAATACTTCAGTAAGAAATAAAAGCTCCAAGCAACCTGTCACCAAAAAAAAGGCAGAATGACTGAGATGTTTCATTTCAATATTCATCAAACAACAAGTTTTGAAATTTTTATTTGAATTTAACATTTGTGGGTTTAGAATTTAAGCCTTACCTCCTTTTACCAGAAAGCTCAAAGTGAATCTCATGTTTGTTCATACCTAAACAATCTTTATTTTCAAACTTTTCTGAATGCCAGGCAGGCCAGGGAAAAAAAAAGTTATTTGTGCAACTGAGAAGTGGTTTCTGAACAAAGTGGGTTGTGATGAGGTCCTGAACACTGTTCTGATCTGAGTTCAGTATACGGTTCGTGCAAGGTGGGTGATGGAGGTAATTCTGTTATCGTGTCATTCTGTCCCACCAATCCTCTCCTAAGCATTATCAACTAATGTGTGACAGTTATAAAGTGGATTATAGCCCATTCTGTCTGATACAGCTCAGCTGAACCCATCAAACATATATCTCTCAGGATCTCAAATTGGACTTCAACCTCAGTCTGTGAAGGTGTGGATTAGTAATTTGTCACGTTTTGCTCACACTTTTTCCCTGCTTGGTGTGTCCCTTGTGGTCCCACACTGGACTTCAGCACACTCATTTTAGCTGTGTTTTCAGGATGTAATATGAAAATTACCAGGCATTATGAAAAGGTCAGCTCTGTTAGACTCATGGAGTAAGTAGGAGGAATGGAGTTGCTCTTAAGATATCGACCATCTGTCATTAGATCTTATTCATCATCCCAAACAAATCTTGGACTGCAGTTCAACAGAGAGTGTTTGTCCTACTACTGTCTGGGAGAGGTGCCATTTTTGCTGTATCTTCTCTTTCTGACTTTTTAATTGTGTTAATAACTGAGATTCTTATTGTGGCTTTTATATTTGCAAGTGTAAAGAACACACAAACCTGTTACCTCTGTTAGGAAAAGCTGGAGGGAACAGCTGTGCAGAAAGGTGAGAGCTGGCCTGAGTGAGCAGCAGGGCTGTCTGGATAAGTACCTTCACTCACAGTTCTCTTCTGAAGCTAAACTCAGTGGTTTGACAAGCTTCAAGAGATCCAAAGCACTGTCACTATGAGAGAAATGCATAATGTCAAAAATATTTGACAAGCCTGGTCTAAAGAAGGTATTAGACAGAATAATAATGGAACTATTTAACTCCATGGCACAGCCCAATCTGCTGCTCCCAGCAGAGATGCAGTTTTTGTAAGAGCTTCCTTTGAAAGAACTGCTGAAGCCAAAATGGGCTTTGCACAGACAGATTGGTTGGGGGAAACCTTTCCAGAGGAGTTTGACTGAAGTAGTGTTCCTTGGTTTTGGGATTCCCAAGCAAATCCCAAACAACAACGTTGGGGGGGGAAGGAATATATGCAACTGAAATATTAAATTTTTTCATGTAGAGCAACAAACACCCTTAAGCACTTCAAAACAACCTTTTAAAAGAAGCATGCAGATCCTGCCACTTCAGAAGGGTTGAGGGTTTAAATGGGTTAGGTGAAAGTGCACTGGAATACAGTCAGTGTTCAGGAGTTATCCTCTTACTAATTTGGAGATTAGGAAAAAAAAAAGCAGCTTTTTGTCTTCTTCACATTCTACCTTCACATCTCATAAGTTTAAGTTTCTTTTTGCTCTGTTTTTTGATGGGGTAGAGGGGAATAGAGGTGCAAGATTTATTGGAAAGGCATGTTTCTTTTACTGCCCCTTTAAATGGGGATAGTGGTTCATTTTCTTCCCAGGTGGAAATGTGCTGCTGAATTTAATCAAGGTGCTATCACTTGGTTGTCCAGGGAAAGTGAGATCTGGAGCCATGTGTTACAATTTTTTTTTTTGTTGTTGTTGCAGAAATTGCAGGTTTTGCAGAGAACTTATTCACCTGATTTCCAGTGTTTGGGTTTTTTTTTACCTGACTTCTCAGAATGCTGAGAATAAAACAATAATCTTTCAGAATCAGTTTCCGGTTGCTTTTTTGAAACCACAAGACCAGACTCCCTTCTTGTGTAAACAGGCACAGACATGTATGTGTGAGATAGATGGAGTTAAGCAATTCTGCTCCACTCCAAAGGCTGCCCTAACTCTTTGGATGGTTCTGCAGCAGAGCAAAGCTTCTGATGAAACACTGGAAAAGACAAGGAGACCGACAGATGTGCCTCTGACCAGTATTTCAGCTCAGCTTGCATAATGCAGTGGTCATCTTGTGCAAACTGCTCTGGCCACACCTGCAGTGGTTCATCGTGCCCCTTTGCTAAGCTGATGTTCAGTATTCCTCCCACACATGAGGGTTTTAGGTGGGACAAAGCCAAGTGGGGCAGAGAGAATGAATCTGCTGCCAACCAGCCTCTGGTCCTCTCCCCCACTGGCTATGAAGGGTCACAGGCAAGGAAGAAATGTGTCCCAGGTCATGGCAGCACATCTTACCAGGCTTGTAAGCTTTATCATGGAAAACACTTCATTCCACAACAAGTACTGAGAGAGGAAAAAGCTTTTGTGGGAGCTTGGCTCCTTGGTGAGTTGGATACTGGAAGGGTGGGCTTTGCAGATCCAGGCCATGGACCATCACCACACATCCTCTGGGAGCAAAAGCTGGGACTCTGCTGAGCCTGTGCAAATCTGGGGATTTCCTTGGAGCCAGAGGGGTTTGATGCATTGAGAGTTAGAGATGCCAAAGAATGGGAGCATCTTTGGCTTTGGCTAAATTCTTCCTTTATATTAAGTGCAATAAATGGGAGAAACACCTCGGGGTTGTACAAATGGGGAGCAGGAGGCCAGTGCTGATCCCCAGCAAGTGGTGCCACGGTCTCCAGCTCAGTGATGTGAACTAACACTTGTCTTTGTCTTCAGTGCTCATAGAGATCCCAACACATTGGAGTGTGCTTTCAGAAACCACTGCAATGGTTGATACATAGGGAGAAGTTTATAATTTGGCTTTTTTCCCCTAGATCCAGTATTTGCACACAGAAATTGAATCTGTCATTCCAGATTAAGAGAAAACCATCAGATAATTTTATGATTACCATGGGAGCTCACTTGTGGGGGTAAAAGGTGGATATGCACTGTAGTGTTTTCTTATGGATAATCCTCTATCTAAAGGAGTAGTCATAAGAGCAGATTTCTTTCACAGGAGGCTCAAGAACAGTGTTTCAAGGGTCTCAGGTATTTGCTGTGTGAGCATGGAAGGCAGATCTTTGTGTGCAATACCCTGCAGTGGCATGGGTGCAGGACCAGGAGAACAAACCTGGAATTTTTGGCTATGAATGAGCAGCTCCTGCCCTTGGGAGCTGCCAGGGCCTTCTCAGGAGCAAGGGGTGGTAGGAGCTACCTCTAGAGGGTGACAAATGGCCACACTGAACGTCGTCACCATAACTTTGTCATGAGATGCTGCCATAAGACTGAGTCATGAAGTCATATGGCAACTTTGTCATAAGAGTCCCTCTTTCTGGCACTCCTTTGCAGGGTCTGGTTGCAGGGAAGCTCTGGAGCAGAATGAAGATGGTGAACATCAAATGAATTTGATGCTTTCCATGCAGTTGGAATGTGGCACTCGTGGTTCAGGACCTTTTCTTGTTGACTTCACAGGTAGCATCTAGAAAGTCCTTGTGGGGCAGACATTTGGAAGGGAGGACATTCTAGTGAGGCAAAGGAGCTTTTCCTGTAATTTTGTTTGCTCCTGAGCCACAGTAAGGCACTGGGTTTGGGCTAGAACTACCTTTGATCTGAGTTGCTAGGACAATTCTTGTGCCAGGAGCACTACAGTGGAGCAAAATGTAACATTTTGCAAGAATCCAGTGGTTTTGTTCAGTAAGATGGAACACATGTGAGGGCTTTGCAGCAGCGTGGCTGAATGCAACACAGTTCTCCAGGTCACAAAAAGGAGGTGATTACCACCACCAGGTATGGGAATGCAGCATGAAACCAAAACCAAAGTCATCAGTGGCTTTAAAATAAAACTGCTTTCCCTCCCCAGAACAATGACAAAAACTTTAAGAAAAATGCCTCCTTTTATATATGGAATTAATACTTCAAGGAGAAGCTTCACATTCTGGAAATCAGAAGAGTTTCTGTCCAGCAGGAGAATAAACCCTAGTGACAAAATGAGGGGACAAAATGACCAGTGATGCAGGGCAATGATGTGATGTGCAGACACGTGAGCACAGAGGAAGGGACTTGTTCTCATGTGTCAGCCATGAATGACCTGAGAATCCACTCCCAGCATGAAGATATTCAAAAGCAGACTTTCAGGATTAGTGTATTACATAACCAGAATTGAAGGAGAAACTCTTTTCATATAGGAAAGTGAAGGAAGGATTTGGAATTTGATGTCAGGAATTGTTAAATAAAATGCCCATCAGACACAGCTGCTTTGTCAGCAACATCTACACATCTATTTTTCTTTTGTGAGGTACTGCAGAGATGCTTCTGATAAAATTAGATATTATGGTGCTATTGTTGCATACAGAATATGAGAGGGGAGAATGTTTGGAAGGAGGAACTGAAATAATAAAAAAAATAAATATTAAAACCATCAGGACAGCCAAGCTGAATAAAACCAGCTGAGGACCTGACTCATTTTGTGATGTCTGTGGCACACCAGATGCATGCACATGTATTGTGCTTACTGCCCTGTGGGAGTAGCTGAAAGAAAGAAAAAAGATATTTCTAGAACAATACTGGCATAAGACATGTATTGTTATACTAACCCCCTGATACATTCTGGTTTTAGGGTAATTGTGTGCGTGTTTGGTGTTTGCAGGAGAAAGGAGAGATACTGCAATGAGTCACTACTTCTTCCCCTCCTGGCTTTGCACCATGAGCAAGGCTGGTGATACTCCAAAATGTTTTCCTCACCGTACCACAAAGACGTGCATTGACCTTTTAATTCATTTTAAGGTCATGTGGGACCATTTTGCTTCACTTGACATAATCCACTCCAGCAAATGCTCCCTGAGAGAGGGATATCCTGACTGCCCAGGGTGAACCAGCCACCCCACATCTCCCCAGCTCTCCCTCCACGTATTTGCTCTCCCCTCCAGCACAAGCAGCTCATTGATTCTGATGTCCTTTCCCTTTGTTCTTTTGGGATTTCTGTCCTCTGTAAAGGACAGAAAATGAGCAGCCCACTTTAGCCCTGACTATGCAGGAGATAAGCCTGAACTGCTGGAATTTCTCTGTCAGGATGCAGGTGCCTGGGATTTTTCCTCACAGCGGTGCCTTCCGAAATCTGGGCCACAAGGAAAGTGAGGGGAAGGTTTCCATTAAGTCTAATGGGGATAAAGCCTTAGCTGATGAGGCAAACACAAAAATGATGTTTTCTATTTCTACTCCACATGATTAACGGGGAACCAAATGTCTGTATCAAATTCAGTGTCTGTTGTAGTTATGCCAAGTTTCAGAGCTCAGACAGCTGGCAACCAGTAAGGAATTTATTTGGAAATTCAAACCATTTGCAAATGGCCTTAATTCTTTTACTACCTTTCCCCTTTTCATAGCCATTTTTGCCTCTTCTTTTACTTATTCCTATTGTGTTTGCAAAGGATTTTTCACAATTATTTCGAGACATTTTGGTTTCTACTGCAGAGGAGATAAAGCCCTGCTTGACTGAGGTGAGGAGCTGCTGGGGATCCCGTGACACCTCACTGCCTGGCTCTTCAAAGGGAAGCTCTGGTGAAATGTTTCTGTGGCCAGAGAGCAAAATGAGTTCCATGGGAACAGCTTCATTTCCTTTGATGTTTGGTGGACTTGGCAGTTCAGCATCCCTTGATTCACCAGCCTGGCAGAGAGCCGGGACGCCTCCGAAGCGGGTCAAGGCCGTCGTAATTTGACTGTGGAACAAACCCCTTCTCAGATGTGTTTCATAACAGCAGCTGAGTGTTCCCCTGCCCAGCAGAGAGGCTGGGTCCCAGCAGCACACGGCAGAGTGGGGGGAAACCCTGGCTCAGCATGTTCTGGTCCCCAGCCCCATCTCAGCTCCCAGCTGTGCTCACGCAGGCACCACAGCTCTGCAGCCAAGCCCAGCACCCTCGCTGTGGCTGTGCAAGTTGGAAAAAAAGCCCACAGGAGAAATAAGCTTAAATTCTTTGCTGCAGCAGGACAGCTGTGTGGCACAGGGAAATCTGCAGCTTGTCAGCCCCTGATGCTGTTTCTGGGTCAGCCTTGCTCAGGAGAACCAGCTTGGATGGCCAGGGAGTGGCTGTGCAGTAAGTGTCATCTTCTGAAGGAAAATATCTCCCAAATCTGCATTGACTGCATGGCCCCACCTCTGAACATTGATAGTGATGAAGAGAGAAGTGAAACACGGAGACAGGTTCTGCTCAGCTCAAGTGGGAAGCACATTTACCTCCTTTATTCCCCAGAACTGGTCATTGCCATAGGGCTTATTTTGGGCTAAAGGAACCTAAATAGACAACGCTGTCAGGAGTGGGCACTTCAGGGTTCAAAGGAGTGTTACATCAACAGAAGTGTTCTGTGATCTGCAGGGGTAAATACGACGGTGCCTGAGTCCATGGAGGTTGGTCAGCTCCCCACAAATGGCTCTTGGCTGCAGGACAGCCTGTGCTGGCTCTGCATGCAGTGAGGGGACAGTGCTGTTCCCCCAGCTGAGCTCCTGTGTCCCCGTGGGATGGATGGACTGCCTGAGGGCAATTCTGTGCTGAGAAATCTCCTTTCAGGCTTCCCTCCTCATCCTATGAAGTTAATTGGCCTGAGTTAGAAGATTCAGGATATAAAAGCAAAGTGCCAGCATGCCATACCTTGGAACTAATAACAAAAAGGGTTAATTATCTTGAAACTGGGAGCTGTTGGAGCTGAATGAAGTGAGATAGCAGCTTAGAGTGTGTCTGCCTGTGTGTGTGGGAGGAAGGTGTGGAGGATGTTTATTTACAATTATTCCCTTTCTGGAGAGCTGGTGCAAATCCGTGCTCCCTCACCCTGTTCAAAAGTCAATGAGAATCCTTCTTGGCTTTGGTTTTGTTGCTGTTTCACTTAACCTTTAAACTTTACCTTTTGGATAAGCCAGGAGTCAGTGAATCAAAACAGTTTGGACGTGTCTGAGTAAAAGTCAAAACCCCGAGCCTCAGCTGTAACATCTATTGCACTGGAGCAGGGGCTGGTTTTGGTGCTCAGAGATTTGCAGCACTCAGGTGCCTGCTGAGACCCCAGGATGCTGCAGCATCCCAGGGCAGCCCTCACTGATCATTTGCATGAGCAGTTTTTGCTAAGTCATCTCTGGTTTTCTTATGTTCTCCACAGAGTGGGGAATTGGGCTGTGATATTGCAGATTTTTCCCCTTTCATCTGAAAGTGCTAGAGGGCCTGAACCAAAGGCATTTGGCCACTTTCCATGCACCCCACAGGACTTCACCACCAGGATGGTCCTCACATTGGCAACCCTCCCCACCCTGTTCCAAATGTAATCCTCAAAAACCCCAACTTTTCTGTTGCAACCTCTTGTCCTGCCCTTCCTGAGGTGGTTTATCAGGGGACCCACCGTGGTCCCTCTGTGTTTTTACCTTTCACAGGTTTCACTGTGATCAACAGGTTACAGAAATTTAAAGGAGAAATCCTGTATATATATTTAAAATGAGGTGCAGGGCCTGGGACTGCAGAGCAGCTATAACTACCCAGAGCTACCTGTGAGCAGGATTTAAGCCCTCAGTGATGGACTTGGCACAGTCATGCTGGATTTAAAGGTTTCCTGGGTGGAGAGAGTGAAGGAAGCTGTGAGGCTCTGACTTCAGCCTTTCTTCTGAGCCAGGTAATTCCCTTAGAATGAAGTTTTGGTGCCAGATTCTATTTCTGAGAGATGAGATTGCTGAAGATTTCTCCGAGCATCTGTGTTGCTGGGGTGTATGGTGGAATAAAACTAATTTCTCTCTGCTGGGGCACGTGCCAGAAGGGACACAGTAGTGGGGTAGGGTCACTGTAGCTCGGAGGAAGCATCAGCCAGACTGTGAGTTTTTGCTAAGAGAAATATGGTAGAAATATTTCTAGATATTTAACCATTATGCTGTGCTGTGTTCCTGCTGTGCAACACACTAAACACCTCATCTTTAGAACATGCTTGGGGTGAGGATGAGCAGAGAAGAGTGAGGCAGCTGTTGGAAGGAGATGGAAGGGAAATGTAATTGAGCTTGGAGCTGCAGGAAGGAGCTATGGCCATGACAGTAAGGGAAACTGAGTTCCCTGGCTACATTTGGTGCCCACGGCTGCAAGTGGAAAGGTGTTCTGTTACATTTGTGCTGTCTTTGCTAGTCATTTATCCAATTTTCACCTCTTCCTAAGCTGTCAGCTTCACAGTATACATTTTCAGGAGTAAGCACTGTGCTCACAGCTTCTGTGCTGTGAAAATCTGAAAACTTGATGTCAACTTAAAAAATGTTATTCTGCAAGAAAAAGGGGGAAAAAAAAAAGAGAAGAAGGAAGAGGTGTCCAAATCATCTCTATCTGTGGAAATAGGAGTTTAAAACTACGACCAACCCATGTTAGCTCCCTCGAGATGAACTCAAATCTAGAGTGTTACTGGTTTTAATAACATGCTGAGATTATGTAGCAGAGATGTGGGTGCCATAATTTCTTTGCAGAGAGCACATTAAAAATGGGTATTTTGGCTTGCACCGCAATGCTGCATAATGACAGTGTTATGTTCTGTGCCAGCAATTCAATGGGATGCTCCTTTCTTTGGATCACATATCTGTTATCTCTCCAGACAATGAGTATCTGATACAAAATAAAAGTGATGGATGCCAAGTGAACCAGAGACTGGGGAGAAGCTACTGTGGTTCATTGACTAACCAAATTACTTTGGGGATATTTAAATGCATCTCTAGCTTTTTATTCTGCATGGGCTATTATAGATGAATTCTGTGATGATTCAGCCTTGGATAAATTAACCTGTTCTATTCCATGTGAGATGCTGGTCACCGCATGGGTATGGTGATGTGCTGACAGATTATAAAGCAGTTTCCAGGATAAAAGGGTTCTGATGAAATTTTAACACTTATCATTTCATTTTAGTAGAGAAGTGTAGCTGTTTATGCTCAAAAACTGAGCTAAGCCTTGAGGAAACAGGAGCAGAACGGCGTAGCTTTAGGCAGCAAACAGTGTGCACTACATTAATGCATTCACTTGGCTTTATCCCCCATTTCACTCCTGGGTTTGCCATTCCACCACAACAGAAAATGAAGCTGATGATTTTGCTGCAAAAAAAGCACAGCAGCTGCTAACTGAAGCAGGGAAAATCCCTCACCAAGTTATCTGTAAATAAGTAAATGAAACCCTGGATTGTCATTGCTGATGCTTGCACCCATCTTGCATTTTGCTCAGAGGAGATTGTAACACATCAGTTTGTTTGCAAAGACTTAGGCATAAGCAGGGAATTAGAGGTTGATGGCAAAGAATGTACATAAAAAGACATTTTGATCTTTTACATATAAATACACTGCAAACTTTTTCTCTGAGAGTGGCCAAAATAAGACGCCGCCATCTGTGTGTATCTTGTCCAAATAATTGAACAAGAGGCTGCATTTCCAGTATCAAATACCAAATTCCTTATGAACTGCTCCAACTGTCGCAAAAAGTATTCAGACTGATGGCAAATCTGTTTGGAAAATCTGATGCTGCTTTTAGACAGTTCATACCTACAAGAGATCTTATGCTGTCCAAGCAATCAGCTTAGCCTTTCATACAAACTTGCAGAAAATAGAAGCCATCTGATTATCAAGAAAACCCTCTTAACAACTATTAGAAACTAATTTCTGAGCAAAAATTTATTTTAAAATAATCTTTTATATTGGCATATAGGGTGCACAGACCAAGGCAATGCAGGGGCACTCTTGGGGCACTCTGGGGTTTTTCTGAGAGGTGTTTGCAGCTGGATTTTGCTGCAGGCAGCTTGTTGTCATGCAGAGACTGACCTGGTGTGCTTGTTGTTGCCTCAAATGAGTTTATGGTCGACCATGAACCCTTTACGATGTTTGGCTAAAACCCATCAACCAGTTAACCTGGAAGTTGCTGTGTGTTCCTCTGCAGCTGTTGAATTAAGATGAAGGCAAAATAAAGTTGAACTTAAAGACACCTGGGAGGCTGAGGAGCTGAAAACCATAAACATGGGGAATTATTTTTGCAGATATGCATGTATAAGCTGACAAGTAAAGCCTTTAAATTGAAATGTGCTGTCAGTGAGGTATAGTCAAATAGCTATTGAAATCCAAGGACCAGGAGAATATGTAGGAAAACGGGAATATTGGTTAGCAGGAAGCCAACAGGGGGCAATCGGAGCCTTCCCTGCCTGCAGCTGTAACCCACCTCCAGCCATTGCCATTAGCCCAAATTGCTGGCTGTTGGACTGTAAAGTGTTACACGTTCCATTTAATTAACACCTCAAATTTGATCTTGATGGTGTGGGAGCTCCAGGAGAAAATGAAACAAATTTACAACTTGTATGAACAAAGGCAGCCTATGCGAGGGGGCGGAAACCACCAGAATTGCCATGGAAATGTTAAAGTGCTTTGTTGGAGCAAGGGGAAGAGCCAGGTGAGGTCTGCGGGCTCGCTGTGCAGAGCTGGGGGCTCTGCCCTGGTTTTGGTGAGAGCCAGCGTGGGTGGGTGATGGTCTCACTCCAGACCTGCCCGTGCCTTGAGCTGTTCTCCAGGTGTGGGCTGATGTTGCACCATCCCAAGCTTTCTCCTGCCTAGGGGGACAGCTCTCTCCAAACCTAAAAGCACCAGGAATGACTCTGTATCATTGAGCATTGATGATTAATCAACAAACTAATTATCACTCGCAGAGCAGGCTCTTAGGAGCATTGCTGTCAGGAAGAGAAAGGAGACTCAGTATGCAGCCAACACGAGCTGCTTCCCACGCTGCCTGCCACCAGATGACACTGGAGAAGGTTCTGATGTTCCAGAGCAGGAGAACAACTTCTGTGTGTAATTGTGGTCTGGTGACCAATGACAAAAGTCTTTCAAAAGAGATGAACTTGAATTTAAAAATAGAGTGGAGTTGATTTTCTGTGGACCAACATGTGTATCCACTGCTGGAGACCTTTAAAAACATGTGGGGACGTTTGACAAGGAGTATGTACATAGAGTTAGGTCTGCTTTGGGAAGAATAATGTACTAAGTAATTCCTTCTTTCCAGCCCAGTATCTGATTATTACCATTATTCTCGCCAAAGATTCCCAGGAAAAGAGAATTCCAGATTATTTCTCCATAAACATGTTATTCTTGCTTCTTTTATTGGGAAATAGTAATTTCTCAAGTAGTTCAATGTGCAGAATGTACTCCATGTGGACACATGCTGGCTTTAGGAGTAAGGAATCGCAGGGGCTGCTTTGCTCCCTCGCTGGGTGTTCCCTGGTGGGCAGTGCTGTGTGCTCCCCACCGTACTGAGGAAACACCTTTCCCTTGGGTCTTGAAATTCCTGCCTCTTTCCAGCTGCTGGGAGCTGAACCACCACGATCCTTGTCAGGTCTCCCCTTGGATGCCTGCCTGTGTTCCACAATGGACTGGCTCTCTTTGTGGCTCAGCAAGATGCCTGCCCTGCCCACACTGAAAATCTTCTGTCCCCAGTATGTGGCGTAGCCATAGCATCAGCTCTGGCTGCTTTTTAGGGGGCAGCGTAGGGGTTTCTTTTAGGGAAAGATTTTCTCCGTTCTCTGCCTGCATGCCAGTTTAAAGTCGGGGCTGCAGCTGAAGGAGTGAGCGGAGCGTGGTGGGTGCCACAGCAAGGGCAGGCAGCAGGGGAAGCCCGCGGCGGTGTGGGGCAGATCCCCCTTTACCCCCACACACGGAGAGCCGTGGGTCGGGAAGGGGACCCCGCTCCGCGTTTGCGGCATCAGCCGAGGCGCACGGCGCGCAGCCCTGGGCAGAGAATCCTCGGCGTATCCATGGGAACGCGGCTCAGAAGGAGCCGGGTGACCGGGGCGAGCGTGCGGGGGAGAGCAGCAGCGCTCCTCTGAGCTTCCCTCCATCCCCACGCTAATCGAATGCAAGAAAATTGCCTAAATGAAGAGCTAAAGTTTCCCTTTACCTCCAGAGTGTGTCCGAGGTGGTCTATCACTCGATATCACTCCTGCATTAAAGACACCACCACAGGGCTCCTTTTCAGAATCTGATGAGGTGGAGTTTTTGGTTTGTTTGTTTGTGTTNATGGGTACATCAGTGAGATGCTCTGTGCCCTGGGAGCCTGGGGCAGGTCCAGCAACACCTGTAGGATCCAAGATCATAGGGACTTCAGCTTCCCTGTAGTCCAGGGGTAGAGCACCATGACCAAGGTGTTCAGTAAAGACATCAGGCAGCATCTAATGGCCTCATTTGTGACTTTTAGGGTAATTTTTTTAGGGGGTTTACTGCTGGTAGAGTGAAGTCCATAATGACAATCTTGGTGCCTTCCTTTATGTATCCTGTATTTTTGCAATGTCACCCACAGAGTTGGTGTTATAAGTAGAGGGCACACAGGGGCAATAAATTTGTTACTACAAATTGGTAAATCTCTCTCCAGGTTTCCAGAAGTGCCATAGGTGATACCAGCTTTTGCTGCTTCAGCAGATATGTAACAGAGATGGCTGTAGTGGTTCTGTTCCGTGGCTCTCAGAGCACCAAAGGCAAATTGTCTCAGTTCCTGCTGATCTTTCTCCCAGGTTTTTCCATGATAAGAAGTCAGTGTAAGATGGAGCTCAGCTGCACATGCACTTCTCTGAAATTTTCACTCCCCCTTGACACAACACCCGAGGCAACTGTAGGATCCAAACCGCTCTAAGCATTTTTTCCCTAATTAATGGCCATGTTCAAGGACATGTTCAATCACAGGTGAACAAACATGCTTCAGTGCTACCCCAAAGAGAGGCTTCCCTGAACCAGCTCTTGATGCCCTGGTTTTAGTGGGAGCTGCAGGAGAAAGGTTTTTTCAGAAATGTTAATGCAGGAAACATTCCCTCCTCTCACACCTTGCATGCCCTTTCTTTCGTGTGAATATTTTTTTTCAAATTTTGTCATCTGCCTGGCTAAAGGATGAACTAAAGTCAGTTGGGTTGGCAGATTCCTTCCCACAGACTTAAATGAGCTTTGGGTAATCACCCAGTGCACTGGGTTGTCAGAGCTCTGCTGAGAGGTCTCAGAGCACTCAGAAGTGAGCTATTTGGCTATCAAATGGAAGAGCATTTTGGATCAATGACTTGCTTTCATTCCCTTCATCCTCTATCCCATTCAGAACAATTGCTACTTCTCACTACTTTCTCTTTCTTTTTTTTTTTTTTTTTTTAATTTTATTTGGTTTGTTCCTTATTATTGTTTTCTGCAAATAGTGGGAAAAAAATCCATGTAAACCAAAGAGTATGCAGCAACTACTGCCTTCTCCCTCAGCAGAAATCATTTGGGAGCACTGTTTTATATACATATATATATATGCATAAATTTATATATATTGTTATAGCTGTCAAGCAGTGAACTGAGACAAAACTGAACTTTCATCTGTGTTTGCTGCTCAACATGTGTGATAATTGCAAAAATATACTTCTTGGAGTGAGAAAATGGCAGAGATTTAGGCAGCTGGATCAATTATTTTTCACAAATTGGATTGGTCTGTTCTGATATCATGCCAGGATGAGTAGGCAGGGGGGTAGCTCACTTTCACATGGGGGTGTGCAAGTCAGACATGAATCTGTGGAAAATCTCTGTGGGACATGCACATCCTCCTTCAAACTTCACATCTCCACCATCACATCGTGAAATTGAGTGAAAAGATTGATCCATTAAACTAGTTGGCTAATTCCTTCCCTGAAGCTGAATCTGGGCAGAATTCCCAGTCACTAAACTTTGTCAGCTAATCTTTGCGAGTCCTTCAGGCAGAATGAAAATTCTCCCCAGCTTTTCACTCTCAGGGCCCAGCCCTCTATAAATAACGTTTATGGAGAAAGCCTCATCATGCTGACTTTAGGGAACATTGTTTTGCTTTCACAGTTACACCCAGTATGGGACTGGGACCAAAACCTCAGAGCCACAAACTTTTCATCCTTTGGGATGGTCAAATGTGCATTTGTCTGTTGGTGCTCAGGCTTCCCACCTGTTCTCCAGCCTTGTCTCCACGTGGTCTGAAGCTGGGCAGTCCAGGGAAGGGAGGGTTTGATCACTTAAGCTCTTTGCCTGTCCATGGACACACGCTGTGAGACACAGAGCTGCCCCTATTCTCCTCTGGATCCAGGCAGAGCTTCTGGAAGGCAGTGAAGGTCTGAGAGGGACCTGGGCTGGAGCTGTGTTGGAAATTCAGGGTTTGGGGCACTGAGCTCAGGGGAGCTGGAGGCACTCAGATGCCATGTGCTTCAGCCCCATAAGGAAAACATGGAAAAGCAATAATGATGAGGATAAGGGTGTTTCTTTGTCCATCCAAGGATCTCAATGGTAGTACATTGAGGCCAGTCTGTTCCTGGTAGTCAGCTTTTGGTTTTAGACTCTTTGACAGCAGCAGAAGGTGCAGTTTAGCTCAGTTTTCCTCCTCTTCCATCACCACCTTCCTTCCCTCCTTCCTTCCTTCCTTCCTTCCTTCCTTCCTTCCTTCCTTCCTTCCTTCCTTCCTGTCACTCTCTGGCATTGTATTTTGCCCCGTTTGTGAAAAAGGCTGATACTGTCTGACATCTCTGCTGCTCGGGTCATCATGCTGGACTGTGCAAATAAAAGAATGCTGGCAGGTGTCCTGGGGAGGTGGATGTGCAAATAAAAGAATGCTGGCAGGTGTCCTGGGGAGGTGGACTCTCGTGGTTGCCCCGAAGGCAGCGGGAGGAGCGGCAGAGGCGGCCCCTGTGCGTGCTGCAGGAGAGCGCGCGTGCGTGAATTACGTGATCTGAATCTTAATCAAAGATTATTTGCATCACCCAGTGATACCGACTCAGCCCCTGGGCTGGGCTTTTCTCTTGTTTCCAGGCCTGAAATCAGGAGGTGTCCTGTTTTTGTAGGTTCTTGCTGTTGGACTTAACAGAGAAAGGAGAGTTTGGAATGAGAGGGCACCTGGGACAGGGTTCATGCCAGCTCTTTTCTAAGCCCATTTCTATTTTGCTACACTGAGCAGTGGGACAAAAACAACATTTGTCAAGATAATGATGCATCTCCTGTCTAATATCATGAAGACACCATCTGATTTTTTCTCTTCCTGTTTTTATTTTGGCGGAGGAGTTTACCTTATTAAAACAAAACAAGCCTGTTAGTGAGCTGGTGGTAGTGTTGTTTGAAGGTGAAAGCAGAAGATTCAGAGATCTGGACTGCATCTTTTTTTTTGACATGCTGAGTGATTTTGGCCAAGACTCTTGCCCTTATACGTCATCATATCTTTGCTTGTAAAATGAAGACAAAAGTGCTGTGTTCAGCTGAAAGGACCTTTTCTATTCAAAGGGTTTTGCAATACACAGAGTAAAGGGCTGTGGAAGGACAGATAAATGACAAGTGGTAAAGCAAATAAAAGACACAAGACTTTGTAACCATATGCAAAAAATTATTTGGAGTCACCAGATGGCAGGATTCTAGACCAAATTTGTTTTTGTTCTGCAAATCAAAACATAGCATCTTTTACAAATGTCTTTCAAGCAGGGCGTGGATTTTATTAAATGCCAGGAGCGTTAGAGTGTCACCACAAAACATGCAGGTGCAGATAGTCTGGGAGATATGATGAATAACCAGTAACTTGCTGCTAGGCATGCTGCTGGTGGGGAGTGCAGATGGCTTCAGAAACAAGCAGCAGTGGGCAGTGCAAGCTGTGTGTTCCCAGGATTGCCACCAAGGTGGCGTGTTTTTCTGGAAGAGGTACTGCATCCCAGGCAGGAGCCAGTGCTTGGAAGGGCTCTAGATGGAGATGAGGCCATCTAATTAGCTGAGGGCAGCTAATTGCCATGTTCTCTGCACCCTTTCCTATGTGCAAACCTGGAGTGTGTCAGCTGTAGACCTGAACAGTCATTTTTCTAGGTGGCAATAAAACAATATACATTTTCCAATTATCAGTGCAGGCAGCATTATTTCATTTTTCATTGCCTGTGTGAGTTAGCAGTGCTCAGGTCACTGTGGCCCTTCTAAAGAGGCAGGAAGAAATGGCTTGGTCTTCTGTGGGATGTCTTTGCTATCAGCTTTCCTTCCCTTTAATAGAAGACATCAAAAGAGATCACAGAGAACTTACAGTAGAGACTAAATGTGCAGCACCAGGATAAATAAGGCACACAGTCTTTAGGATTTAGAGGACATCCCTTCATTTTTGCTCAGTGCAGTCCAGTCTCTCCTTTTCCAGTTTTCATGACAGATCTGACAAAGACAATCTTCTCTTTAAATGCTGAGCTGTGAGTACTGCCAGACGCTCTGTTCTGTAAGAGCACGCAGTTTTGATCAAACCAAACCAATTATCCCACCAGAGTGATAGTTTACCATGTGGAGAGTGTCCATCTTACAAGACTCTGATGGAGTATTTTTCTTTTTTTAATGTACATATGTATTTTTAGCCCTACACAATTATTACTCTGCTAGAGAGCCAATGACATGCTGCCATGCAGGTAAGCTGCCTTCAGCCAAATAAAGACTTAATTGTGGCACAAGCAATTCAGCACATATAATAGAAGACAAGTGCATTCAGTCTGGAAGATCGATGATGTTGACAGCTTTTGAAAATTGTAAAATGTAACTGTTATTAGAGCAAGGTGGTAGGTGAGAAACGACATGGCCCAAAGTAGATCTTGTCAGCAAGACAAAAAAATATATATCTCTTGAATGACTTGAGAGTTGTTGAGGAGGAAATATATCTGGTTTGGATCTCCTGATCAGGTGTGAGATGCCTGGGAGCTGGTCACAGAATGCCTTTTGGAAATGTAAACCTGCTGGGCTGTAAAAATGAGAGTGAAATCAGGACAGAGCTCAGCAATATTACAGTGTTAATTCTGTGGGGTTCTAAGTAGTACGTGTGAGAATTATTTATTTTCTCTTTAATTGCTGAAGAAGTGCTTATGCTGGTGAGGTTTATTCCCAGGTACCACAGGGGCTGTGCAGGCAGGGCTTTCAGAGGCATTGGTCTCAGCACACCTTGTGAGCAGGCTCCTGTAATTGCATGCAGCAGGCCTGGGAAGGAGGACTTTCAGCCCAGGAAAGGAAGGAGAAGGACATTGCAGTAAAAATAATCTAGGCTGCTTTGCAAGTCATTTAAAACCTTGAAAAGAGTTGCTATTTTTTTTTTTTTTAGAGCCTGTTGGAAAGTGTTCATCAATGGAATTTTTTTAAAGGTCGCATATTTCCTGAAAGGAAATTACTCCTCATTCTGAGACTCTCAAATCCACTGTCACTCCATCACTCTCCTAATGTGTGGCACTCTTAAAGGCACTTGGCTTTAACTTTTCAGCTCTTCTGAGCAGCATTGCCTTCTTTCCTCGCAGCGCTTTTGTGGTTTTTTCCAGCCCTCTCCAATTCTTACACAGTTGTCGGCCTCCTTCACAACGAGCTGCCTCTGACTCTTCTCCCAGGGCTCCCGTGTGAGCTCTCTCATGCTTTTATACTTCACATCTGCTGATGAGTCCTTCGAGACTTTTTTTTAAATGCCTTTTGTGCTCCTTGCAAGCTCTTTGCTCTGAGCTCCTCTCCACTGTGCCCCTCTGCCTTCCCTGCTGGAACCCAAATACACTCCCTCTCGAGTCTTTCCTGTTAAAGCTGCAAAAGATGATGTGTTAAAGTGATATGCTACATTTGAACATACAAGGACTTGCAAAGGGCTGACATTTTTTAAAAAGCCCATCTCACATTATTATTTTTCTTTGTTACGTGGTCTTTCTCTTTGTTGTGGCTTTTCTTAATTAGTTTACTTCCTGCTGTAAACACACAGAAGAAAGGATTCACTCATCTCTGAATTGATTTCCACACATGAAATAGAAAGCATGGTGGAAATTACACTGGAAATTGAACATTATATGGTGTGATAAATAGTAATTTGGAGGTATATTAACCTGCTTCCTTTAGGTAAAGAAATGTCTTATATAATAACTGTCCTCATTCAGGAGCTGACATTTCCTCCTGATGAAGCATTTATCTTATGGCTTGATTATCTTTCTGTGAAAACATTTCAACTCTGACCTTTCCAGATGCTATAGTGGGCTATGCTTTCACACTGACTGGCAGCTTGCGGTGGCATGAGGGCAGCTGGGAATATGAGGTGTTCTGCCTACCCTAAATCATTGAAGTGGTGACAACTTGTTGAAAAGCTCGTTGATGAAACCTAATTCCCTTCCTTTCACTTAAAGATAACTTATCTAGCCAAGTAAAATGGGTTGATGTAAAAGAAAATCGTGTGGAAGTGAGGATTGGGATGTGTGCTGCAGAGAGGGATGCAGTGCTCCCCAGTACTGCTGAGGGTAATCCCTCCTGGGGACAGGAGCTCGGGGGGTGACAACTGCTTGGTGCCCAAGCTTCAGAGTTACCAGAGAGATCGGACACAAAACAGCACTGAAACAAAGCCAGGTGCTCTGTCTCTGTCTGCTACTTTGGCAAGTCCCCTGGCTCCCCCCGACCCCTGATGAGCACAGAAACTGGCTAATTTCTCTAGGAAATGTGGAGAGCCATGGGAGTAAGCTGCAACATTTTTATATGGTGATAATTTACTGCTTTATGCAGCCAGAAAAGGGGTGAAGCAGGACTAGGGATGACTCATGGTGCCCCAGCCTCTCCCAGGGGCAGGCTATGCACACACAGCCTTTTCTCTCACCCTGGTCACTCGAGGGTGAGCTCTGTCCATAGCACAGCTCCTGCTGGAGTCTCTTTGGGATCTGATAAAGTCAGGGTACCAGCACTCTGCCCTCATTTCTTTTGCAGTTCCTGCCTGACTGGGCATAATGTAAAGGCTGTCTTTAAAATCTTGACTTACAAAGAAACATGTGAAATGTACCCATGCTCTTGGGAGTACTTTAGATCCAACCAGTGTACCCTTCTACAAGGGTACTGCAGAAAATAGAAAACATCCACAGAAGATGCATCTCTGGTTTGGTGCCATCTGTCAGAGTCAAAAGCCACTGGGTGTGCCCTGCATCACCAGCATGGCTGCAGAGGGCCTAGGGGCAAAGGCTGTCTGTGCAGGTAGACTCTGAGTGACCCCTTGTGCACCCCACTAACAGCACCATGAAGTCACTGTGCCCCACATTTGCATCTGACCCCTCCAGAGAGATAAATTTGACCTTGTTAGGCTTTGTAGCTGGCTTACATTTCCTTTCTTTGCACACCACAGCCTGGTTTATCACGCTGTCATGCCCCTGAAGAGACCAGGACTTGGTGCACTGTTCTCTTCCCACCTCCTGCTGGAGGGAGAGCCTGGCTTCTGCAAGAGGGAAATCAGGATCAGGAGAGACACGTGTCCTTGCAAAGCTTTCTCTGTAAGGAGAGAGGTAGGCTGATGGTGAACTGTTGTGTCTCATTAAAAAGAGCCTAAACAAAGCCACAGGAATGACTGAGACAACTGGATCCCCTTGGATTATTGTGCCCTTGAGCTTTTGCTGTGAGATGATTTTCCTGGCATGCTCCTGTGGCAGTGAGGCACAGCTCCTGCAGTGTGCCTGCCTGCACCTCCATCCCTCTGGAGCACCATTCAGGGACAGAGTGCTCAGTAATGCTTGGGTTTGGAGGCGTTTTAGGAACATAGGTGTACACTTTTTTACACTAGCAAGAGCTAGTTCTGGAAGATGAGCCTTGAGCCAGAAGGGTTGCAATGCTGTTCCACCACCCCCAGCTGCCTCAAGCAGAGAATTTGGTGTTGCAAAGACAAACCCACCACTCAGGGAGCATTTCATTGTGCCAAAGCACAGTGATGTGGGAAACACCTTGTAACTGGGAGCTAAAAATATCCCTATGGGTGTCTTCAGAGATGTCACTACAGAGATGAGAGCTGGATGTTGAATATGACTCCAGATTTTGTGAAAGGCTGGTGCAGCATCAGAAGGTCAGAGGGATGTGTTTGCAGGAGCCTGTGCTGTTGAAGACGCCCAGAGCAGATTTTTGTGCCTGTTTCTGTGTGTGTGCAAGGAAGCTCATTACCCAAACCAGAGCCCTGGGTCCTTCTCAGTGGAAGCAAGGCAGCAGCACTGCTGGTGCCCTGGCAGCTCATTACAGCACACGTATGGCAGAGCTGAACGTCTCCATCATGCTGAGACTGGATCCACATCCCTGAGGGGTCCTGTTGACTCACCCAGAGTTGTTTAGGTTTAGAGCTGTTATTTTCACCCAACAAACAGCAGCCTCTAAGGAGAAAAGGTCTCTTTCCTCCTCCTGCCTGCTGCTTGGTCACTTCCAAGTTATAGTATGAGGACAAGTGAATTTTAATCCTATAAAAGAGTTCTCTAAACTACACAAAATCAAGTCTAATTTCACAGAAGATACCTTGGAGGTCTCACACTGGTTACTGTGGTGTGGTCATTTTGGGTGGAGGGCACTGCCCTTGGTACACCAGTGCTGGGGGTAGCTTGGTCCCCTGTTGCTCGACCAAGGCATGGAAAACCACAGCAGGGAAATGCCGACGTGGTGATGACCAAAGGCACATCAAAGCTGAATATTGAGGGAACAACCTAATTATAGCTGTCAGGACAGACCTGTAAGCAGAGGATTGTTGTTTTAAAAGGGGCTGTGTTGGTGGTGCAGGGGGGAAGTGTGTGCAGGGCAGTCTGAGCTTGGGACTCGTTTGCATGGCAAATGCAGCGGTCTGGGTGTGGAGAGGATTCCCCACAAGGGACAGTGTTTGCAAACACACCCAGAATTAATATAGTGGGTAAATAAACTCCAGACATGCTCTGCTCTGGATTAAATGATCTGCGAGAGGTGATAATCCTAGAGAGTTGAAAATGGAAGCAAAGTTCTGAGCTTGGTTTTACTTATGCTAGTAAGAATCACGAATATATCTGTGGAAGTTGATGGAGTGATGCTTATGTGATAGTTGTGTAAATGAGAGGGTTTGGTCCCTGCAGTCTGTCAGAGGAGAGTGTGATATTACCAAGAGCTGTCCTTTATGAACTTTTTCCACATACTGGAAAACTCTGTAAACAAAATGTAACATTTTTTGAGAAAAATAAATCAATTGGGCAAATTTTCTTTCTCTTGTCTTTTTAAATGTTTGTAGCAAAATGTCTCCTTATTCCCCACACTCGCAGCACTCAGTAGTAAGTGTGATGATGACTGATGATGAGACCTGAGAGTCCAAATTCCTTGACAGGCACAAGAGGCTCCTTGGTGCTTGGTCTGCCAGACCAAGGTTCCCATCTGCTCTTTCTCCCCCAGACCATGCCAGAGCTTCTCCAGGGCTCTCTGAGCCAAGCTGAGCTTCCAGGCTGCTTGGAAAGCCAGGTGCCAGCAGCTCCTTCTTGTGTTTTTTGTTTCAAATTCAGCCAAAGATCCCTCAGCACCCACATCCAGGTGTTGCTGGGAAGCTGAACCTTGCAGGATCCAGCTGTGTGAAGAAGCATCAGGCTGTGAGTGTTCTGCCCCAAATCAGCATGTGGGGGTTTACCACCCTACACATTTTGTGAAGCTGCAATGGCCCTGTCCCCACCATCTGACACGTGGCACACATCAAGCACTGCCAGCAGGACTGACTGGGTTTTGCCAGCATTTTGCCTTCTCTCCTGAGGCACTGCTGAGGTCAGCAGGAATTGTAATCACTTTCTGCCCCTTCCTTCCAATTAGTGGTCTCCTTTTGTGCATCCTAAAATCGGTCCCCTGCGACATATGCATGTCTAGATGGCATTAACATTTCCAAACTGGCATGGAGCAATGCTGTAGCTCAGCAACACAACCACCCAATGTGCTTGTTTTAGCCAAAATGAGGGTACACGTGTGTGCTGGGGGGTGCAGAGGGGAATACCTGAGATGAGTAATTGCTTGGGGATTTTAACCCAATTAAGACCAGTTAATGGACTTATGAGGTGGATCATTTGTAAATACTATCAAAAGTTGAAACTGTTTAATTGAAAATATCTGGAAGTTCCTGAGGTCTGAGTCGATATGGGCTCCTGTAGCTATGAGGTGTCTAGGGAGCAACAGGATTTCGTATAATAATGCCTTTCCTGTACCTGATGACTGAGCACATTTTGTTAGGGCTGTTCTCATCTTTTGGAGCAGACACGAATACGAGGTCCTGACCATGTGTGGCCAGAGAGGTCCCATGGTGTTTGGAGCAGCGTTGCTCTGGCCAGGTTCCAAATTGGGTAATTACATTACATTTCCCTAAATTCCCCCTGTAGTTTCCACTGGATATACTTCTCTTTTTCACATCCTGCCCAAACCCATACTTTAGCTCTGTAACTGATTAATTTAAGTGCTTTGAATGTATAAAATGCTATGTCAGTGCTGTGAGTACCATTATTACTCGTGCCCCAGTGTGATGTTGAACAGCTGTTATGGGCCAGCCCCAGAGGTGGCTGTATCAGAGAAGGGAGATCCTTGGGAAGAGCCATGAGGCTCATTGCAAGGACACTGTATAAACCTGAAACAAAATAATATCCCTGGAAAAAGGAATAGGCACGTAGACAGCATTTATTGAACTTTAAAAAGTTTAATAATAATGTAATCTTCTTCTCTTAATCTCCCTGAATGAAACAGTTTAACTAATATATTCTTGTGATGTTGATTTACTCTCAGTTACCCACAGAGAGGTTAGCATCTCCTTACACTAAGAACTGTATAAACTGTAGTGAGGGTTGGAGTTTATAATAGAAATAAATCAGATGGGCAAGGAGATGAAAACAGAACTAGTCATCCCAAACCAGGAGCTATGGCTGCACAGACCAACATATTTTACTCCCCTTTGTAATCCGGGATTCAGGTTAGCTGGTTTGCAGAATACTCACAGGCAGCATTTCAGGGCTGGGCTTTCTCAAAGAGCAGGAGCAGCACATTAGCTGGGTTAAAGCTCAATAGAAAGCTGCTCCTGGAGAAGCAGTGGGCAGGGGCTGATGCACGGAACACTTTTAGTCCTTTGGCTGCACCTCTGGAAGACCAGCAGTTCTCCTCTGAGTTGCACATGTCTGGCCAAGCACCAGCCTCAGCCAGGGCAGCAGTGGCTGTCCCATAGCCACGTGTCACTTCCTTGGCACTAGCTCGGGAGCTTGGCCTGAATTTTCAGAGGTGCTGAACTCTTAGAAGTCAGAGTCTAGCTGCAGGATCTGTTGAGATGACCAAATACAGCTTTGTTGGTCTCCCTTCAGGAAGCCATGATTGGAGCTTTTTCCAGTGGGAACAAATGTCTTTGCTCTGTAAGGTTTACAGCCTGCACTGCTGGGGTGAGAAGGTCACAGCACAGGGGCATTGGTTTTCTCAGTCGTTTTTCTGAACAGATGTGGAAAGAAGGACAGCAGAGGGGTTACGGGGAGTGGGGAGCAGAGCAGGGCTGGTCCTGCCCAGCATGAAGCCACCATGGTTTTGTTGGCACAAGGCTGCCCACACCCAAACTGCAGGACCCTGATTATTTATATTTTTTAGACTTTGGCCAGAGGAGGTAGGCTGCAGTTTAGTTTGCCTTCAGAGCAAAAGCCCAAATCCAAAGGCACTCATGTTTCGTCACCCGTTTTCCTCCTTTCCTTGTTCTATTTCTGTTTCATATTGCCTTATGCTGCCTCGCTGTTGTGAGGCTCAGGGTGAGGTTTTCAGGCCTGGTGGAAGTGAAGCACAAGGGCCACACTAGCAGATAGCAGAACCCATGTCCTAAAAGCCTCCACATCACCCTGGAGCAGCTGTGAATGTCCTCAGGCTGTGGGACAAGAGGGTGTGAAGGCACGTGTGCCAGCGACGGCGCTGCTGCTTTCCATTTCTTGGGCTGAAATATTCACTCTTTTCACCTCTGTGCCATAAGGAGTTGACACGGGGAGTTGATTAGCCCCAGGAAAGCATTGCTCCAGTGAGTCTGAACACAGGAACTTAAATTTGAGTTTGGTTCTCAGCATATAGCCCAGACCACCTTGTGTCAGTGGGTGTAGGACTCTCTGCGGTCTCCTTACCTGCTCCTGCATTTATTTATCTTGCTCATTCAGTGACTGAGTGAATTGCTCCATAGCCTCTGTAATTATTATATTTCATGTTTTAATACAAAGGAACATCCTTACTTCAAGGGGAGCTATTATTTTAAAGGGATGAAACTCAAGCCTGAGGAAATTGCAGGGATGCAGTCTGCCATCTGTTTAGCTGCTTTGGTTATGGTAGGCTTTATGAAAGCCATTTTGCTCAGGAGGATGAACTGGATGTGAGTGGTTGACAATGACATTTAGAAGAGACAATCTGGCAAATGAGAAAGCATGAGAGTCTCCTGTGGACTGTTAAATACCGAATAAAATATGAATAGTGCTGTGTTATTACTAAAATGAGCTATTTTTAATGATCCCACTTATAACCCACCAGACCTCTGATGTGACAGTTAGCAACAGCACTCAAAAAAACATGAATAGTAAAGAAAGCAGTTTAAAGGTTGCACTATATATTAATATATATTCTGGCATGGGTCTCAGGTGTCTCTAATGAAGGAAGATAATTGCACAAAGAGCTAACAAGAAAATAATGGATTTCTCCCTCCCACCTGAAAGTTATTGATTTAATTTAGTGTAATGATGCAGAGAAAAACCAAACAAGTTTGATTAAAATTTTCTGTGCTGTTTTTAAACAGCGGTAGAGAGCTGTGCTCACACTAGATGAGGAAAAGGAAATAATTTTCGGATTAATAGCCACTAAAGAAAATGCTCAACAAGATTTAGTGGAGTTACACTTTTTGGGTTTGTCAGTCCACGGTAATTGGCACTCAAGAATTTTAAAAGTCTGGATGAGATTAGTGTCTCTGGTTAACAGATGTTAATTTTTAATAAACCTTGAATTAACAATAAGGAGTAATAGACCACAACAAATATGGGAATACAATGTTCTAGTTGAGAGAGAGAGCTGAAAGTCGAGGAGTTCTTTTTGGCCCCAATCCAGATTCTAGCTGAGTTGTTTTGTCTCTGAACAGGTTGCTCCAACGATTTTCAGGCTGGAAAGTCTCTCATCTCCTTGCCAGGCTTAGCCCAAGGGAGAAGGTTAGATGTGCTCAGTGATTTGGGCATTTTCAAGGTAGCTGCCACCCTTTCTGCCATTTGGTAAGACCCAGGGTGACATCAGCATCCCAGGGCTGGTTGGCTTCTCTCCTGCACAGTGTGGAGTGGAAACCTAGGCAACATCTCCAGCTTGGAGTGAGTGAGCCACAGGATATACCTAGCATGGGACTGTGCTTTAAATATTGTCTGTGCAGGCATCTGCATCAGGGCTGCAAGCAGACACCTCTCTCCAGCTGGATCAGCATCCCAGCTTGCTCACCTAGATTGTGAGCAACTGACATAAAAAAAAATAAAAAAAAAAAAAGGAAATTAGACCAAATTTTGTTTTTTATGTTTGAGTCTCGGTGGAGAAAATACAGAAATTGTGCTGGAAGCAAGGATCAGGACCCAGGAGTGGGATTCAGTGCATTGCAGGAATTGTAAAATGTGTTGTTAGAGGCCCAGAACAGATGTCAGTGCCTTTACTGACACGGCTGCTTCTTTCCCTGTGGTGATGCAGCTCCTCCTCCACTGTGGCATCGGCAGAGTGCTGTGCTGTGCTGGCAAACCCTGCTGCCCCCCAGGGCAGGGAGGGCTCCGGGCTAGCAGATGCCAAAGCCCTGAATCAGGAAAGCAAAGGGTAACTGGGCCAGAAAGCAGCCTGGGGATGTTAGTGCTTGGAAGCATCCTTAAGGATGAGGAAATCACCACCAAGGATAGATAAAGAGCCACGGTGACGGGCAGCAGGAGGATCAGCACTCTCCAGGAGATGCTCTCGGTGGCTTTGAAGAAGTTATTCCTTGCCACTGGGGAAAAAAATTGCCCTTTTGGTCTCTTTCCTGTTCTCAGTCCTTCTGTGTTGGAGAGGGAAGATGCCTCCATGTGGTCCTGGCGGGGAAGCCGGGAGCGCTGTGGGAAAGGCGTGACTCAGGAGAGGAGAGGAGCTGATGCTGAGTGCTGGGCTGGCCCCAGCCCCTGTTTGTGTGGGACAAAGAGTGTGGGGGGACACAGAGCTCCACGGGTGCAGCGAGTCCTTTGCACCTCCTCGGCTCTCCCTGCTCTCCCTGTGTCCCTCTCTGTGCACTCTTTCAGTCCCCGCTGCTCAGTTAGAGAGCCACGTGTGGAGCTGAAATGACAGAAATGGGCCAAATCTCAGCCCAGGTTAGCTCAGAGAGGAGCTGTGGTTGTTACAGCTCCTTATGGAAGTGCAGCTTCTTCCACCAGTCGTAGCTGGTGAACTGGTGATTTATGCACTAACTTGTATTTTTGCAAGGCTTTGACCAAGACCTTGTCTCCATCCAGAAGAATTAAGGGGGATGATTTCCAAACCAGACATTCATGAGTATAATCCTTATTTATGTGAGAACTTCCACAAGCCTAAGCTTTTTACTGCCATTGCACTTGTAGTGCCTTTAATGGCTGTAGATACATAACAGGCAGACCTTCAGAAGAACAGCATCATCACTCAAGTTCAGTAATCCTTTCCCAAGCAGATGTTGAAGGATTTACCAGGACCTCATGATATGTACACCTGGAAACCTCTGAATTTGATTTAAAGGGGTTCACGGAGTTGTAATTAACTCTGAACTGCCAAGCACAAATACAGTTCAAGGAAATAATACTCCAGCTTTTCAGTGCTTAAACAGAAAAATGAATTCATCCTTGGCAATTACTGTGTTAAAAGACTCAACTCATGACTTGAAATACTCCCACACAATCTTGTTTCCAAAGCTTTCATTAACTGAGCTAATAATTACTACTACAATTAGAGATGTAAGGTATTAAAAAGTCCAAGAGAATAAAATATATGTAGTTATTAAAAAAAATTTACCATACAGTTTTGCAGTGTGTAAGAAATTCACCTTGTCTCCTGTTTGGAAACGTTCCATATCCACACAATACTCTTTTTTTTTTTAAACAGTAAAATGGTCTCATTTGCTGTCACAAAGCATCCCCGGAGAGCCCCAAACCCATTCTTTGCTCTATCTCCTTGTATTTACCTGGGGCAGCCTCTAGTTGACATCAGAGGTCTAAATTTGTGGAAAGGTTATTTTTTCTGGAGGATATGAGTGAAGATGGAATGGCTGATGGTTTCTGACAGAGTCTTGTATCATCATAGATGTGATTTTTCATTCGTTTCCTTGTTTTTGTCCTGTTTAATACAAAGGCAATTCAGTGTTGGTAATTGAAGGAATGACATCAAATGCTGAACTAGGCCAACCCTGGGATCTCAAACAATCGTGGCTTTATGGCAAAGCATCTCCCCCCAGAGAGGAGGGTTCTCAGCAGAAAGGAAAGCTTGGAAAAAGGAAGGCGTGGGTGGGAAGGGAGTCACGAAGATGCGAAGGGTGCTTGTCAGTGAACTGTTTGGGAGTTTGCCTGGTGGAGAACAAGGGAAGAGGGGAAGAAATTGACTCCTTTTTAAAATATTCGATATGGTATTCTCATGTACAGAGCAGCCCAGCTTCAATCAGGCCAAGGGTTAACAAATGCAAATGAACTGTTTAGTCAGATCTTAAACAGATACTCTTTTTCTTTGGCTTGTTACCATAATTATCTCTTGCCAAGAAAACATGGAAAAATGCTGCTTTGCATCAATGCAAAGTGATTTTATTTTCGTTCCCTAACTGTTGGGTTAGACACTCGACAGGAAAAGCAGTTATTTGCAGGCCTGTGGTGTGTCTTGGTATCCTCTGGCTGCCCGAGGACACGCACGCTCCCCCGGCAGGGCTCGCACAGCGGCTCCGGGGCGAGCAAGAGGCCCTGGTGCAAGGCCAGTGGAAGCTGGGATGCAGCTTTGGGAGCAGTGAGGGCTTGCTCTGTGATCATGTAATACCATCCGTGCATGTGGAGTGCTCCTGGCTCGGTAACTGAAGGTGTTTGCCGTGGTTTTGTACAGACTCTTTTAGGAAGAGAATGAGAAAGCACTGCTCTTGATTTTGTTTAGCAAAAAGCAGGATGGCAGAGGACCAAGAGTGAGATACCTGGAGAACATAATGAGTGAAATTAGTTATTTGGAAGTTGCTCTGCAACTAATGGGTTTTTTTCTCTCCTTTGAATGGTGTGTGTACGTGCATGAGCATCTGTGTGTGCATAACTCAGCAGCCCTGGGCAAGGGGAGCTGAAATATTCACTGGGCTGTGGCAAAAGGCAAGAAGTTATGAGGGGGAGACAAATGCATGTTGAGGTGGTCTCTCCCTCCCTACCCCTGGGTTGATGGACACTCTGGCATACAGTTTTGCTTTGCTATGGGGATGGACTTTACATAAAATCTTATCTTTATGGCTTATCTTACCACTTGAGCTTGTTGGTGATGGCTCATGTCAGAAATTCTCATTGAGTGGGTCTCCCAGCTGCAAAAAGCCCCAGTTAGTGGCAATTCCTTAGTATAAAGCTTCAAGGTTTTGGGGAGCAACAAGAGAAAAACAGGCTTAAACCAAAAACAGAACATGTCTAGGCACTGAAGTCCTCTGCCCTTGTTTTTCTTGGACACTGCAGCCTGTCTTTGTGGTAACAGTCATTAGGCAAAGCATTTGCAATAATTTATTTGATGCATTTTGTCCAATTTTACTTTTACTAATTGTACTAAAGGAGTGTTTGATGTCTCTGCATTTTGTTTTTTATATTCAAATCAGATCCGAAGCATTATGCCAGCATATTCCTGCTGTTGGGGCTATGGATAAACTATTCACTCTGACTATTTACCATTCAATAGTCATTCTTCCAACCCCATGATTGAGAAACCATGTGATCTAATACTAATTTTGGTCCTTGGCTGACTCTCTGAAAAGCCTACAGAGAGGAAAAGAGATTTCCAGCTTTTCCTAGCAGCCTAACTCAGTAGGAGTCCTTCCATGAACTCGCTTTTCCAACCTTAACAATTCTGTGATCTGTGATATCTCTAGAAAACTTTTCAACTAACGTTTTTATGAACACAGATTTCTTATAAATATTTGCGGAAAACCAATAAAAAGGGTCACAAGCTGAAGCAGTTTCATGGGCTTTGCTCACATCACTGAACATTGGTATATGTTTTCCAAGCTGTGATGTTGATGGGTTTTCATCTGATTCATCTGATTTCCATATAATAAGAAAAAGGAATTGTTTTTCTCTAACTGTAGGCAATTGGATGAGCCATAAGTCAGAATTAAAAAGTGATTATCTGTTACGAAGATCTCAGATTCCTTTCAAACTTTCATTATTTACAATCCTTTTCTTGGTGACATTTCAATTCTCTGGAAATTATGTTCTAAATTGTACCTAACATGCTCACCACCCACATGCAACACATGCAATAAGCTTATAAGATAGAAGAGGTGAATGTTTCAATTTTAAATTTGATTTTTAATGAGATTTTGGAGTGTAGGGTGAGTATTTTGCTAAAATATATGGCAGAGATTGCACAGCAAGAGTCTAACAAGGCTTTCAATGGCAGTAATCTGCAATGTTATTTTTCTGCCATCTGGGTAAAATCCACCCTGTTCTCTCCAAAGCAGTGTAAAGGTTCTTTGCGTAGGAGAAGTGTACAGGGTCAGGAAAGCAGGAATCTCATCCCAAACCAGCCTTGAGGCTGCTGCTGTGGTTGGTGCAGGGGGAAGGAGTGGCTGCTGAATGGGAGAGCCCCAAATTTCCTCCTGGTCCCCAGTATTGTGTGGAAGGTGCTGGGCTTTTCCCACTTGGGTCTAAATTGTTTAGTAACATGAGGATAACCTATGGGAGCAGTAACAATGTGGAAAAGGGCACGTTATGAATGGATTTTTCATTCACAGCCCTTGCAGCAGGGGTGAGCTGGTCCCTGCCTCCCTCTGGCCCCAGTGGTTCCCCACAGCTTTATCACCAGCACAGCAAGAGTCAGCTCCTTACGCACTTCAGCACACTTTCCTCAGAAATGAAACCACATCCTCTTTTGCAGAAGAAAACATCTGTTGACAGGAAAAATAATTAAAAATTTAAATTGGATCAAAGTCTGATCTCTGTTGCTTTGGCTTGACCCTTGGGTAACTTTGTGGGACTGAATCCAAGGGCTCCAGTTATTCCACCTCTCCTTAGTTGTAAAAGAGCACAGAATGTGACCTATTATCTACTGGGAAATGCATCATTGGTGGTGACTTTTGTCTTTCTGGATTCTCTTTCTGGAGAATAATTGGCTTCTTTATGTAGAGCAGGTCTGAAAATCAGAGGTCTATAGATGACATACCCATAATCATAAAATATTTATATAAAGATATTCCTTTCTCATTTCATTCCAGCAGCATAGCCTAAAATCTATTTCTATAGGCTTACAAATCTGGCTTCTGAAACTAGTATTTAATGCTCTGTTCACTGCTAAGTCCTTATGGGATCTGGCAATATTGAAATGACACTATTCCCATACAGCAATTGCAGGCTTTCCAGTGGGCTGAGAGACTTCCTGGAAAGACCATAAGGATTTCACTTGTCTTCACGTTAGGAAAGGATTCCCATTTTATACACCAGTGTCCAGATTCTCAGCAAGCCTCTGCTGTTTACAGCCACAAAATTTGTCAGCTCATATGTCTGAATGCTGTGATACCATAACAGTGGATGCACTAGAAATTCCCCAAGCAACTCAGTAGTTACATCTCCCGTGTCCAACAGACAGCTGCAGAATGTGCTCGTGACTGCACAGTTGTATTCAAAGAACTACTGCGCCCCAAATATCACAGATGGTGCTGCAAAAGCATTGGGCTTGGTGTTTGTTGACAAAAACAGTTTGGGCTGCTGTAGGGAGGGACAGCTCTGGCTGGAAATTCTAGGGTCAGTGTCGTGTCAGGAAAACACGCAGGGACAAAGCTAGGGATGAGCTTGCCTGGGCCATTACTTGTGTTACTGTGGCTCTCATAGCTGCTGGTAAGATCAGAGCCCACTGAGTGCAGAAGTGTGCCAAGGCATCCCAGCCTTGCAGGAGGGCTGGGGGGAGCAGTAGGGGATTGTTGAGTGCTGGGATGCACAGAGGCAGGTCTGAGCCCACATCCCTGTGCTTTAAATCTTGGCTCTGAGGCAATCCTTCCTCGCTTCTAAATTTTAGAGCACCCTCATCTAGATTTTCTCCAAGCCTGTCTCTGATCCACTGTCTATAAATAGCCTTTGCTTTTAGCAGCTTAAATGAGAAAAAAGAAAAAAGGAAGGGGTATGCGCTCTGCTGCAGAGCTTGCAGAGCTCGCCTCTTCAAAACACTCTTGTTAGTGGGAAGGGGAGGAAGTAAAGGGCGTTTGACTAAGTTAATGTACTTGGTGAACCATTGGAGAGCTGCCAGCTCTCATTTTTAAATAAATGCCAGCATAAATTTTTAAAGTTTAAATGCATATTTTGCATGTTTGCTCTCGGCTCTCCCGGGTTCCCCGGCGCTTTCCGAGGCGCAGGAGCCGGTGTGGCCGGGCCTCCCTGGGGCCCTCCCCGTGGAAGCAGCTGGGAACGGGTGCTCAGAGCTCCTCTGTTCCCATGGCATTTGCTACGTGGGTGTAAATCCTTCCTTGCAGAGAAAGCCTTACCTGCTGCTTAACTCACTTAAAAAAAAAAAAAAAAAAAAAAGGAGAAGGAAAAAAAGAGAAAAAAAAAGATTTTGCATTTTCCCAGTGCTGTTTATTCCCTTCAGGCGATGAGAAACTGAACCCAAGCAGAGTCCATGTTACAGATATCAGCACAATGGCATCTTCTATAAATAGGGTCACTGTAGCTATGCCAGAGCTTTGCTAAGCACAGATTTAATTTAATCAAGGTATCTCTTAGTGTCAAGGCCATCTGTTTAAAATTAGCACTATGATCTCTCTAGGCCCTCTCTAAAATTGTGACGGTCCAGAATTCGTATCCCTTGAAGGCTTTTGCCAGGCAAGCAGCATCCAGACTGCTAAGGGGAAGGATGTTTTCCTAAGGCTGAAGCACTCTTTGGAAAGCTCGTAGGCAGGCAGTAAAAACAAATCAGTAATGAGGGAGTTGTGCCGTTCACTGGGGACTGCAGGGAGGAATTTGGCAAGAAGCAGGGCTAGGGAGGGTAGCGCAGAAGCAGCAAGGTGTAAGCAAGCTGTTCCTTGGCACCAGAGCAGGAGGAAAGGTATTTCCAGATGGCAGTCAGAGGGACCAGCTGCAGAGAGGAGAGGGAGCAGCCCTGGGTGTGGAGGATTCCCCCGGCCCCGGCTGAACCTCCAGCACAGCTGTGGCCACGGCAGAGGGGAAGGCAGCTGCCTCCACGTGAGCTGCTGCCTTGGCTCTGCAAGCTGCAGGATTTGCAAGGTTTTCCCCCTGGGTAAGGTCTCACTGAGCAGGAGTGTTTAGCAGGCTGATGTTCGTGTCCCTTCTCCCCTCCTCTTGCTGCAGGGTGCCAGCTGAGGTCCCCAGAAGTGATGTCCAGCTGCCAGATCTCATAACCTGAGTCCCTTCAGTCACCCCACCGAGGAGAACAGGAATCACACAAGGTTTATTTTATTGCCATGCCACTGTAACATGTGAGCCTACCCAGGAACTGATTTCAGTATAGATTTGCTAAATATTTTTTTGGATTAAGTGGGTCTATAACACCACCTGGGAATGTATCAGTCAGAATATGAGCTTTCCCTTCTGTGAAAAGCAAACACTACTTCTTCCCAAAATCAACAGCCATATCATCCCCTTGGTCACCACAGTCATCTTCACCCCAGGGAGAAAAGCACACTGTGCTTGCAGCCATTTAAACCTGGTCTGCCTGGAGATGCTTCCCAGCCCCCATTGCACTCCCTCTGTGCCTGTCCTTTTCAAAATATCAGCAGAATTTAAAGGCAGAGCTTGCAGTAAAAAAGAGCTGTGTCTTAGCAAAAAGAGCACCTTTAATCACAGTTTACAATGGCAGCTTGCACAGTAAATAATAGTTGTCCTAAAATCATCTTGCTCCTGTTCACTGCTCTCTCCTGTGACAGGAATGCCTCTCAAAAGGTAGGGCAATGACAGTGCTCCAGCCAGGAGATCCTCATCCATATATGTTGCTTGGGACAAGCAGCAGAAGCCCACCTGCCCCCCACAGCATTGTGAGCATAAGTTGTCTACATCTGGGGTCAAAGATTTAGTGGACCAATGCCACTTAACAATTTTTTATGGGTTTAGGCATTTTTTAACTCATCTAGTTGAGAATTCCCTTCCTGGCAATGAAACCATGTCCCCAGGCACATGGGTCAGAAAGGCAGGAGTTTCTGTCCAGCTTTGCATGTGGTCCAAAGTGCCCTGGGAGCCTTTTGTCCCCAAAGTTTTCCTGAAGAAACTGCCTTCAGGCTGGCCATAACTGCACAAAATGCTGCATTTTGGATGAAGCAGCATATCTGGTTTGTGCTCTTTGGTGTAAAGACACAGCCAGGCTGGGACAATGATCCAGTGCCTCACACACCTCAGCCCCATGCAGGCTTGTGAGCTGAGCAGAAGCACCTCAGCTTTTCCCATTGCCACTTCCCTGCCTCGGCTGAGCTGAGACCTCTCCCTGAGCACTGGTCTGTTGTCAGCTCTGCCTGTGATGCCTGCTGCAGTTTCTGGGAGGAGAGGCAGCATTAAATTCAGGATGAATTACCATATTTCTGCGGCTGATGGCACAAGGGACCTGCTGAGGGGAAGACAGGGCCGTGATGAACCCCTCTGACTCTTTGAGTCACCTCACTGAACTGCAAAGGCTGAATAAATTCCTTAGCCACGATGGAGTTTACCCCAGTGACCCAAGGCTGCTGATGTGTTCCATTTGTCTTTTTGAACTTGCATTTTAATATTAGCCAAAGTCATTCTTAATTCCTCTCTTAAGCTAAAATGAAGATTATCATGACTGTCAAGTATGCACTAGCACTCCCTAAAAGTAAGAATTTTATATAGCACCTTCAGATTAATATATATGCAAATAAGGTGTTACAGATTAATTAGTATGCAAATTAAGCCATGTGTTTTTCGTGTATACATATATCTTTCCAAGCCTACTGCCTGGTTGGGCTAGCAGGTAGCTGGTGTGCGTGCTTATGAGCTCATCTCAATTACTCCATGGTAGCAGGGAAGGTGTTCTGAAGGTGTTCTGCAAGATGTTCAAGTGTGCTGAAAGTTCTCATGTTTTTCAAACTAAATTTTCTTGCCTGTAAATGTTTATAACTGAGCTGCTGATCTCCATCTAAGTTCATGTAGTTAGATTTCAAAATATCATCTTTCTCAAGTGAAATCATTATCAATGGACACCATTTACCAAGTTCAAATCATCAAAGTCTCTGCAAGATGACAGATTTACCCAGGTCATTATAACACCAGCAGCAAAAGCTGCAGGCAGGTCATTAGTAAGAGCAGGGAGGAAAACCCCACGCTCTCAAACCTAAAATGACTTGGGAGCAGCTGCTCCCCAAACAGCAGGTCAATGAAAAACAGTGGGAATGACATGAGCAGCTGTGCTGGAGGTCCTGCATGAGAACCACTTTCTTCCTGGTTTCCCTTGGAGGAGCAGGGATCAGATCCAGCTGGTGGCTCCTGGGAGAACCCACCTGGGCCATAGGAGGTGCAAGGAGTAGAGCTGTGACCTCTGAGGATGACTGCTCTGAGAGGTGCATTTCCATCCCATTTGTCTTTCCCAAACTCCAGGTCATGTTCTCCACTCCACACGGGCTTGCATCCTACTTATCCCAGAGAAATATGGAGCTTGGATGGAGATGTTAAAAGCCAGGAGCTCAAGGAGGGCATTCACAAGGTCTTCCTGTGGTCTGCAGAGCTGTCGTGGTATTCCCTGTGTCATTTTCTTCCTTTTTCCAAAGCAGCGTGGCTGATCTCTGAGAGCATCTGGAGTAGCAGTCAGCTTTTCCAAGGCCTTTTCCCCTGCTTTGCATCACTCAGCACACAAGCAAATGTGGGGCGAGTCTGGTGGGAGGCTTCAGTACAGCCAAGTGTAATGATGAGCCGTGGGGTGGACCAGCCTTCTGTTTAATTTAAGAACCTTTTCCCTGTGTTTTGAGCCCAACAGTGAAATCCCTGCATCCAGCTGCATTTCACTGACTCATTACTTCATAGATCATCTCAATAATCTGATTCCAGAGCTCCCACACTCTATTCCCACTTCTCCAACCATCAGCCAAGTGAGCTGGGTTAAATTTCTTGCAGCACAGAGGGGACTAGAATAGGCTACGCAAGACCTAATTAGCAGTCTTTTCCCTTTACAGCATATTGAAGTTTTCTAGGCATCGAGCCATATTTTTCATAGCCTTCTCTTCCCCTCCCTCACTCTTTTTTTTTTTTTTTTTTTTTGGTAGCTTCTAATTTTTTATTAAAGGATAACAGCATTATTGACAGTACAAGATATTTTCTTACATGCTGCTAAGCAATAAAAAGGAAAATGTCAGATATACAAGATAAGAGAAAAGTGGAGCTAAGGCAGTCAGGCACATTACAGGAGCTATACTTACAGCCACAATAAAAGCTATACCCGTAATTTGCTTTTAGCCAGCTCCTGTCTTGGGGCTTTCCTCCAAAGACGTTCAGTATTACCTGTCTTGGACAAGCAATAAAACTTTCCAATTTTCTTTGTTCTTTCAGGAGTGGGACTCTTTGGCTTGAATTTCCTGCTGCTGGGGTTGTTCCCCAGAAAAGTGGAATCATCTCTCTCTGCCTGTGCGTCCCTCAGCTGAACAGCAATTAAAACTTGCTTGGGCATATGGTGAGTGTTCAACAGAAGTGCAGTCACTGTGATTTCCCTGGAAACCAGAGGGAAGCCCTGGGTACTGGATTGAGAACATTTTAAAGATCTGTGTTTTGGTCTTGAGGGCTGGTCACTGGCCATGAAGAGCCCGCATGGTCTGTGAGGTTCAGGGGTAGCTATTGAGCCAGCGAGTGCACTGAGGAGATGTGGTTGTTCAGTAGTTGCTTCCTTGCCATGGGAGCTTTTCCCTTTCCCTGAGTTGCTGAAGGAGAGTGATTGTGCAAGGTTCAGCTCCATGCCCTTCATCCACCTCATGTGAGACTTCAGTTCTCCTCTCGCAGCCCTAACGAGAGCCCTGGGCAGCCAGGTTAGATGTTTTTCCACTGTCCCAATCAATGTTTAGCAGCTCCCACCAAAATGACCCAGGCAGGATCACCTTGAAGTGTCAGAGCTGTGTTGGGCCATTTCCAACTCCTCTCTACAAAACTGGACCTACCTCTTAAAGATTTGATTAAGTTCCCCTGCATTCAGTAGCAAAACTGATAATAAAATCTGTTGGAGCAGGTCACATGGCAACAAATGTTGGATTTTAATTTATTGTAATAATATCACAGCTAATGCTGGCTTTGCAATGAACCCCTGGAATGCTGGCATACAAAAGAGGTAAAAAAGAGCAGTGAAAAAAAGTGCTATTAATTCAGAGACAGATATATTTATTTCAAGTAGATTATTCTTAGAAACACTCATAGCATTATTTACAAGAATATTTAAAAAATTGCAGTGCTACAAAACTGAGATTCATCACTGAGGTAAAACATTTCATTATTATTTCTCAAATCAATTCCCCCAGCAGAATATGAATTACAGGATTTCAGCCAGCCTTTTCAAGAAACCTCTTTTAAAAATTTACATAGCTTATAACAGATTGCCAGAAATATTGCAAGCAGCCATTAATTTACTCCTAGCCAATTAAAGCCTGTGCTAACACATGCACTGATATGCACACACTTGTTCCTAATTTTTCTTCTGCAGTTAAGCATGAACAAAAAGACATGCCTTAGAACTAAAAAGAATTCGAAGGCAGTTTCATGCTTTCTTTTTTCAGGCTCAAGGGCAAATGTGCCTTTGATAAATATCATTCTGGTTTTTTTTCTTCCAATGAGGAAACATCTTTACAAATCACTATTTTTTTTTTCTGTTGTTGATTGGCAGACAGATTTGCAAACAGCAGCATACCCTCCAAAACAATGTCTCATTGAGATTTTAAGTTTAAATTGTCAGGGTTTTTAATTGAATTAATTTCTTACAGATACTCAGTTGAAGAAGGACATGGAACAGAGGGATTTGGGCTTTTTTATATTACTGAGCTGACGAGATGACTTACAAAAATTGTGACAATCACCAATGTTCTCAGGGGAGTGCTGAGTGTGAGCCCCTTTATTTACTCTTTTATTTAGTGGGGATGTTGATACTTTAGTTAAATGCCATCACTTAGTAGTGATCTACATACCCAAGAGGTTAGTGCAATGAACTTTTATCAACCATGATATCAACTTCCTCATTAGGGGAAGCAGAGGGGCAGGCACTGATCCCTTCTGTCTGGTGACCAGTGACAGGACCTGAGGGAATGGCATGGAGCTGTGCCAGGGGAGGTTTAGGTTGGATTTTAGGAAAAGGTTCTTCACCCAGAGAGTGGCTGGCACTGAAGTGGTCACAGCACCAAGCCTGACAGAGTTCAAGAAACATTTGGAAAATGCTCTCAGGAACATGGTGTGATTCCAGGGGTGTCCTGCACAGGGCCAGGGGTTGGAGTGATGATCTTTGTGGGTCCCTTCCAACTCAGCATATCCTGTGATTCCATGAACTGTGTCTGCAGGCTGGGAATTTTTTACACGCCTGTGAGAAAGAAAGGATTGCAAGGAGAAACTTCTGCTCTCTCAGCTGCATGTCCCACTGAGTGTCTGGGGTGGCTGTGGTTTGTTCCATGAGCATTTCAGGGTGCATCCTGATACCCGTGGAGCTGAGATTCACCTGGCCCTCCTGCAGCCAGCCTGAAGGGGCCTTGGCTTGCCCTGCAGCTCAGGCATAGGGGTGCATCTCTGAGGCAGTGCAGCTCATGACAGAGCTGTAGGAGGGCAGGAAGGCTCGCATGGCCATTGAGGCATCATCCTTCCTACTCACTCTCCTCGCCAAGGAAAAGGCAGAACGAAAATTGCTCTGTAAAGCTGTGGTCACCCCTGAGAATCGTCCATCTGAGCTGCTGGCTGTGTTCCACAGGGCAAGAACTGGAGCTAAGCATTTTCCAAATTATAACAAAACCCTAGGAAGACAGATGAGGTTTAAAACATTGTGATCCATGCTGTGAACTTTCCACTGTGTTTCAGTTTAAGCTGTAATATTATGATCAGCATAGAAAAGGCTTGAAATTCTGGATTTACAATGGAAATACTGCCTTTTGCACACTACTAAACCTGGAGGTGTTCACACACTCATATACTGATATGATTAAAAGCATCACAAGCCTTCTAGGAAGGCACCATGATTATTTTTCCTTCTTCTGTGACAAGGCTTGCCACCCTTCCACATCTATTAGTGTTACAAATATCAGGAGGAAAAAGAAAATCAATTCCACTTGAATATTATTTTTGATGGCTGCTCTAACTGTTCTGATGGGCCCAAACAAAAGACTCCAGTTTAATGTGTGTGTATTTTGAGCAGTGCCCCTTGCTGACCCTCCAGTTTAATTTCCGTCCTTCAGATGAGATGAATGAAGCGTGAAGCAGGTCATATCTCAAACCACTGACACATGGGTTACAGACAGAACTCACAGGCAGGAGAGGCAGCCAGTTTGTAGATGAAATCAAAGCAGTTCTGAATAGATGGGAGGTCAGCGAGGGCCAGCTTTGACATTTGATAGGACCTTGTGATCAATCAACTCCTTCTTGGGTCTCACAGATTTCTTGATGACAACACTTCTTAAAATAAATAAATAAATAAATAAACAAATAAATAAACAAACAGACCCAAATGCAGCTTCTTCAAATCTGCGAGAGGACCTCTGGGTTGTCTAAGCAATAAGGATTAATTATTATCAGAGATGATAATAGCAGTTGTTCTTTAAAGCAGCCAGCATGGAAGTTAGTGCTTTTTAATTGCAAGCATTTTCTCAACTTGCAGTGGTAATAATTTTTTGCGTGGTGTGTATTATATCACTATGATTTTGGTAATAATCCAAAAGCATGATAGCAAATCCTGGTTGTTTATGGCACTTGGGAGTAATCACAAGGAGTCCCTGATTAAAAACCTCCGATTACATTGAAAGGAAGGATGAAGTGATATCCTGGCCCCTGATGAAATTTATCCCCTGCTGAGTCATTCCTGCCAGGATGATTTATCTGGATGGAGTCGGAACATCCCTGAGAAGCAAATGTTTGGCTTTGGGCATGGACCATATTACAAGAAAATAAGCAATTTTTCCCACAGGAGGAAGCTCCTCACTGTCTGTGGACTTTGCCACATAAACACACTTGGGCATTAAAACTTGTTAAAGGAGTATTTGCAGCATCACTCCACATCAGACCTGGTTTTGCCCCTCTGATGGACATGAGAATTTTCCTACAGGTAGACCCCAGTGGAAAATCATTCATTTCAGTGGTTTTGGAGACAGAGTTAAACTTTCAAGGAGAATATGCAGCCTAGGAATGTTTGTCATGACCAAATGGAGCTGTGCTCTCACAAGGTTTCAGGAAGATTGTTTCAGTTGTATTTTTCTGTCACTTAAAAAAATAAATGATAGGTTTCTTACTCCCCTTCCTTACTTCATGCAAGAATTGGAAATACAGGATCTATTTCTGGGGTTGGCTGTGGAATCTCATTAGAGATCATTGTGAAAATATTGTTTTTCAAGAAAACATTAAATTCAAGAAAGACTGCCAGAAGTTTCTTTTTGGAACGTAAAAGAAAAATAGATGCATAAGCCTTATTTGATGTCAAGGGACGTGCTGTAATGAAATGGAGAAGAGCTGATGAGGAAAGCAGGATTTGGAAGTTGGTTTAGAGAACAGTGAATTTCCCCAATGAGCCACAAACTTCCCTGTGTGGTCTTAGCCTCTAGCTCAAGGTTCATAGGATAGGGCTAACATTTCCTTACCTTGGGGGATAAATTCCTTTCATGCACAACAATATAAAGACAGTAGGTACTGCAGTGATGGAGAAGCATGTAAGTAACTTGACAGGCAGAGTAATGGGCCTGTGTTTCATTGTTCTGCTAAGTAAGACTCCCTGGGCATTCCCAGACACACTTCCAGGAGAAATGAAAACACCAGAAGCCCTGTTTGCAGGCATTCAGCTGAGCTGTGAGCCCAGGGACACTGGCTGGGTGGGCAGTGCCCTGCCAGAGGAGGACTGGGCAGGGCCCCTGAGCCGGGCAGTGACCATCAGGTGTTAACTCTCACAAAGAAACACTGATAATGAGAAAGCAGGAGAAGGGAATTCGCTAATGATAGCTGAAGAAATGGAGCTAGAGACTCCTGAGTCCCTCTTTTCCCTCACCATCCTGTCTCTTTTTGACTCTGCACAGCTCTAGTTCCCTGTGCTTTTGTAAATTGTGTCAGGAGACTCCTGGAAATTAGGTCCATTTGCATGAGTGCCATGCACCCATTCTGTGCCAGTCAATGCTCCCTCACCTCAAAAAGGTCTAAGCTTCAACACCAGGATGTTGCATACAGGATGAGTTATTAGGGTTACATGCAAGCACTGCCTACAGCTGATGAAGAATAAATTAAAATGCTGCTGTAAATTAGCAATTTACATATATTTCAGTCACAGAATCATAGAAATGTGCTAAATTGAAAGGGCCCCATCAGGATCACCGGGTCCAACTCATGGCCCTATGCAGGACATCACGATAATCACACTGTGTGATGTCCTTCCTTCTTTATACCTATTTCTTTTACTGGAGCCCCTCAACCTACCTCACCCACACAATGTGCTGTTGGACTCTTCTCTGCAGTTTACCAATCTCTTCCCTGTGATAATCCACATCCTTCTTGTTTTCATCAGTCATTTCAGTATAATGATTTGTAAATGGCCATTTTTTCATCAGGACCCCCCAAATCAACAATAGCTCTGTGCTTGGGGAGAAGAGGAAGGTAACAAGGTTATTGAAGTCACCAAAATGCCAAATATGTATTCCCTGTGAAGAACACAGCTTTGGTTTTCATGAAGAACTCAAAGCAAATGCTGTTCATTTAATAAGAAATGCATACAGGGAATGCTGCTTGTGATCAGTGATTTGGTAATGTTTGTGAGAGCCTTGCAGCAAGAGCCTATTTTAAGCTAGAAGGATTATCCTGGCAGAGGGACAGAGCACCCTTGGCTAGGAGAAAAGCCCCAGAGCAGCCAGCCCTGGATTGGAGCTCAACCACTGCTTCAGCTGAGGCTCTGAAACAGCTCAGAAAGAATTTGGTTAAATACAATGTGTAGCTGCATTTTATTGCTTTATTTCACCTTATAGGAACCCTTCTCTCAGTTTTATAATTGACAGCTTAACTCTTTGCCCACTGGAATGGTGGGCTGTCTTCCTTTCCAAGCTGGCAATGGTGTGCAGAGGTAAATCCAGCATTTCTCATGGCTTTACTCCCCAGAGGATTTCCAAAGAAAGCAACGATCAGCACTGCAGGCAGATCCTCAGGGAACCTCTGTTCAAGGGCAGAACTGTAGATCTTTTCCTGCAAAGCTAAAAGAATCAGCTGGTAGAGGTCAAATGCTGGGGACAGCTTTTGCTAGGGAATAATGTTACTGTCTCCTGGAAAGCCAGGGATGTGCAAAGATGTGCCCCAGCAGTAGGAACCTCTCTTGTGTCACGACAGCAAGGTCCTTGAGCAGCTTGCTGCAACACTTTTGTCTGTTTGCAGCTCTTGGTCTTTATACTGGAAAGCCTGAGGCATTTAACATGTTGGCTCCCAACACTGTCCTTTGCTCTGCTCAGGCTTCAGGGGATGAGCTCTGGCATTAAAAGTGAGCAGTGTGAGCTGCCTGCAGGCTCCTCAAATGCCCCCTTCTGCCACAAAATCCCCATTCCTCCCCATCTGCAGAGACTGCTACTAAAACTATTTCCATTTTTAGGGATCAGTGAGAAGGAAGTTTTCCTGAAAACACTACATATTTTGTTCCTATTCCAAGTGCTGGCTTTGATAGCTAAAGGGCAGCAACCAGAAAATGTTTTGAATTTCTTCCAGTGCAGGGAGGAGCAGATGCAGACCGGATGTGATGGAATACTGCATTTGGTGCATACACATGCCTGCACCAAGTGCGAGCAGTGAGGTACAAGACTCCCCAAAACCTTCAGGACACCCTTTTCCCACACTCGCCCCCAGTCCCCAGTAGGTCTGTGCCTGGTGTAAGATCCATCTCTTGCCTGCCTCACTGTAAGGAGCTGTAAAATACAAAACCCACTCTTTAGCTGAAGTCTAATGTTGACAGATGCAGAAAGACATGAGGCAGGAAAAAAAAGAAACTGGTAGAGTTGATCTTTATTGCTATGGTTTAGCAAAATATGTCTGAGGGAAGCAAGAATGGTCCTTTTGAATCATTTCTTGCATTTATTATACAGCCTGTGGGAGAGAGGAATGCTTGAGGCAAGCTTGCTGCACAATTTCTTGTAACAGTGCCTGCTCTGTCTGTGTGTGCTGGAGAGCTTGCTCGTGTAGGAGAGCACAATGTGATTAGAGCCATTTCTTTCCTCCCTGAGATTTGTCCTTTTTGAAAGCATCTTTTGACTTGAGCACCTGGTCTGAGATAAACCAATTTGTCACCACGATGTTTGATCCTTCACTCTGAGGAAGCAGAATTTTGGCAAAAGGTGCTTATTCAGATAGCAGAATCAATATTTAGGAATTTGGTTTAACCCTTGAGGTACTGAATTTTGCTTTTTTTTTTTCACTAAGCAAACATTTACAGTACATATATCATGGAGCTGTGGATTTCCAACCACGTAGCCGTGTGTTACAATCTCTTTTTGTTTTGTTTTTTTTTGTTTTTTTTTTTAACCTGCATAATCATGAAAATTAAAAGGCAATTGAAATGCTGTAGGAGGAATTAAAAAGTAGGATTGTTAGTCACACCATCATTTATTTGGGAAGTTTCTGCCCTATTTTTTAATTTTAAAAAATCTTGCTCTCTCCTAATTCAAAGACATCCCAGGCTTTATGGAACACTATTTCTCCACTTTTATTCATAGTATGAAAAGGAAATGCCACTGCAAGCTGCCATGTTTTTCACGCTTCATTATTGTACATTTTCTAGTACATAATGAACTATCTCCATGAAAATTTGCAGTGAATTGTCTTGTAATTACCTAGATATGAGGGAAAATGTGGTTAGAGTAAAATAACATTAATGTTAAAAATAGGAAAATTGCAGTTAATCCATGTGAAGAGAAATAATACATCTCATCACAGAAAGAAGCAAGGGTGCTGGTGGAAACAGGGAGCTTGGCATACCTTTGGGATCTGGCCTTGGTGGAGGAAGGACATAACAAAGGCATTATCATAGGGGCACATCTGCCCAGTGGCCATGGGGAACCTGCTCGAGGTGCCACTTCCATCCTTCAGGCCTCTGCATAAGAAAGACATTAGCTAGTACAAGTAAAATCTGAAAAGCTCACAGTCATTATGAGGAGGTGGATCGGCTAACTTGTGAAAAATCCTACAGCAGGGCCAGAAAAGGAGTGGGAAGGAATTAGTGAAAGGGTATCCTAGAAGTGCATTTAGAAAAATAAGGGTAATTTTAAGAAAGATACAGAAAATAGAGGTGTAAATATAAACGCGAAGACAAATGTGCAGTCCACAGGGAGGTGATCCTTGTGCTGCGGGATTTTGCAATTTGGACTGGAGAAAACTCCAGGGGCTGTCACTAAGAAGCAAATCATTTGCCTAACAGTGAGCAGGACTGAGTGATCTAATGAAGCTTTTCCGTTCCTCGTGTCTGGGGCTGGGAAATTAATGCTGGCTGCAGTGCCAAACTATGTATGTTAAATGCGTCTCTGTCAGCCATGGGTAGAAGTTAATTTCCTATGTTGATGATAGCACAATCCGTACCACACTGTACCAAAGGAAAGGCAGGCACTTAACCTGGGAGCAGGGAATGTTTATTTCATGCTTGCCTTGGGGTAAGAACTAATGGCGAATCTTGTAGGAACAGCATGCTAGATACCATCTTGTCTTTTATTTAAGTGTACTGATTTATCTCCTACGGGAGGTGCTGGAGTCCCTATCAGCTCTTGAGTCATTTAAAACTGGAATGAACAAAGCGCTCATGAATAGGCTCTGGGGAGCAATCATGAACTGCTTGGGGATGGACAAGATTAAATACCAGGTTTTTATCCAACTATGGTGCTGCAGATATAGAGCATTAATCGCTCGGGCGAGAGCAGGGCACTGCAGTGAGAGGCTGGTGGCCCCTGGCCAGGGTCTCACCCCGTCTCAGTGTGCAGCGGTGAGGAAAGTCCCACCATGCTCCCTGCTGCAGAGCATTTAAAACCAGAATCTTAAAGAGCATTCCTCGGGTACGTAAAGCAAACACACTCGGGGTACGGAGCTGCGTGCGCGCGTGTTGTGACCCGACACCCACGTTCCTGGGCGCTGCTCCACCCTCGCTCTGCCGCGGCACGAGGCAGCGCTGGGAGAAAAGCTGCAGAGAAAGTTTGTCACATGTCTGCAGGGCGTGAGGCTTTCCAGCCATAAATACACATGGCTGTCAGCGTGACAAGATAATTACTTTATTGGTGGGTTTTCAAGAAAAATGTGGGCCAAAACTTCCTTGTTCTACTCATCAGAGAAACTTCATTGAATTTAAAATCACCATTCTTCCAAGTGAAACAGATTTGGCCCTAAATCATAATTCATCAACTGCTGGCACCCTGCAATTTAAATCTTTTCCGCAACAAGGAAATAAATCTTTTAAAAAGTATATTAAAATCAGTATTGATTATTCCAAGCAGGAGCACTGCATTCAGAGCTATAAATCTTTTTTTTTAGGATCCCAAGTTAAAATATTTCAGCAAAACTGCTGTATAAAAAAAAAAAAAAACACTATGGCTTAATCATGTGGTAAATTGCTAGGATTTTTGTATGTGGAATTTATAGGCCACCATTTCTTTTAGATTAAATGGGAACATTCCTGATTTAGCTCTGATTACTCATCTACAGATGGGGTTAATGTCATGTGTCTCTTTGGGGATGTATCTTCTTAAGTAATGATGTCCTTATTGTGTGCTCTATGGATCCATTGTCAAGACATCTTTAAATATATCCTGGATGGCACACAGAGGTACCAGTAAATTATGTGTTGAATTAACAGGTAATTCAATCCACCTTGGTGTTAATCTTATTGCAAAATAACAAGCTACATAAAAGCCATTTAAGTGCAATTTAAAAAAGAAAAAAGCTCTATGAGATATAATCTCTTTAATCGAAAACAGATTTTGTTCAATTACTTTTAGTCTCCTCTGTAAAAACAGTGAGGCCAGATCCCCTGTATCTCCAGAGATGCTGTGTCTGTGCAGCTGGACACAGGAACTGGACTGAGGTGCCACCAAAGCAAACTTGTGCTCCACCACCATAGGGGATGGAGTAGGGCGTGGAAAAACAGCTGTTCCTCTGCTCCCTGCCCAGCTCCCTGGCCTGTCTGATGTCCCTGGAACAGTGCTGTGTTAAGGGCTGATATAACCTGTGCCCTGCTCCTGACACGTCACCTTTGCTGTGGCTTTGTTGACCAGCTCAGGGCAGATGTGAGGCACCAGGTGTGAAAATGCTGCTCAGCGCTTCAGGCGAGGAAGGCTTGCTTGGGTGGGCATGGGCAGAGCAGTCCCCTCGGTGGCACCTCCCCTGCTGGGGCTGTTTCTTTATGGAAGTGAGGGTACCAAAAACCTCCAGTGGTTTCAGTCCCAGGAACATCTCACACTCTGCTGCAGGACCAGGGCTCATGTCCTTCCCTTCTGCTTCTGGGGAATCTGTGGTTGAGGGGCCAAAGCAAGGCACTTTGCAAGGGTTTGCACCAGCACTGAGCAAATTATAACCCACAGAAACAAGTTCCTCTGTGTTTTCTCCTTTGCAGTTTTTTGGGCTCATTAGCTATGCAAAATTATTTGCTCATCCACTAAAAAGATGCCTTTCCATTGCGTGAATAATTGCTTGTTTTTCTGAGAAGCGTGCACTGTTTTGGTTAATTTTCAGGCTGCCTGGTTTGTTTCTGCCCCGACTGCTGCCAGCAAAAGGGTTCTCAGCTTCTGCTGGCCTCCTGCTCTGCTGCCATGCATTCCTAAAACTAGAAAAGGATTACAGGTTTCACATCTTTAAGTCAAATGCAGGATTCAGAAATGTGTTTTTTCCCTGTGAGTGAAGAGCTTCCTGTTTGTGAGTGCACACTGTGGGGGCCTCATGGCAGGTTAATTTAAATGGTTGAAATTTAGAATTAATTCCTGGAAAAAGAGCTTTATTCTTGGAAGTGCTCTGTACTATATACTCCTCTCTTGGAACAACTTTCAGACCATCCTGTCACAAACTAGCAGCCAACAAATGGGAAATTCAGAGCCTAGCAATCCCTTTCCTTCATTCCGCTGCTTTTCTGTACACAGACAGAGTTAATCCCATTTAGGACTTTTTTTTTTTTTTTCAGAGGGATATGGAATCCCTTTCTGAGAAATGGCTACAAAAATACCTCTAGTGTGAGCCTGCAGCAGGACTGTACAAGCACAGGTATCTCAGTTTGAAATCATGGGCCTCAATCTGCTAAAAATGCATCTGTGGTCAAGTCTTGCTACACTCAATTTGTTCAGAAGAGGAATTAGTGATTACTGGTATCCCTTGCCCACGGAATTTAATTCACCAGGGAAGATGGACAACTATGTTAGCTTACACACAGGTATGGAGGTCCGAGTCAGGCCACCACACTCTGTGGGACATAAGGTATGATTTAAATGAGCATAAATGGACAACAAAATAGTTTTTTGAGCAGTCAGGACTGCAGAAGTCCCCCAAGAGCTGTGTACAAATCGTGTTTCTTTTTGTATCAGCAGCTCACTAAGAGCTGAGCACCAAAGAAGCATTCCTAGCCCCCAAACCTGTTCCTCCTGGCCACTGCACTGCCATGAGCTAAATCCTGCCTTTGTATCCCATTAAATGCTGTATTCCCTAAGGAATATGGTATAGAAATTGCAGCCAGGGAAGGGAAAAGCAACAGTAACTTTATAATAACTTTGCTCCTTCTAGGTTCTGGCTCATGGGAAGGCCAGAGTGACACATGATAGTGTCAGCACAGTGTTTGCAGCTGCTCCCACAGCTCGCAGGAGGCTTCCCAGGGCTGCCATTCCCTTGCCCAGCCCTGCACACACAGGGTCTGTGCCTTTGCCCTGTCCTTGCAGCGCCCTGCAGCTCACAGCTCAGTGGGACAGCCCGGACCACCAGGGCTGCCTCGGGTCCCCCACCGCAGGGACATTGTCACCGTGTCCTTCGGGCGTCCCTCAGAGCACACCTATGGCCCCTGAGCAGCCAGCCAGAGCACGAGTGGGGCAAGAATGAGCTGTACTGTCTCTGTCCAGAAGAAAATCTGTATTGTGAATACAGCTCTGCACAACAGATAAGGCTTCTCAGATGGAAAAGTGCTTCCCCTTCCTGGCAGAGTCTAAAATTCCTTCTGCTGGTGATGACGCCGTGAACAATGACAACCTTCATTCATCTCCTCTGGCCAGGACAGAGCTGAGAGTTCACGTTTTAAGTTCTTTCACAGCGCTGAAGGCACATAAAAGCCTCTCATCACTGTTCAAACACTGTCCTCCATTAGGAGTTATTTAAGCAGGAACTGCTTTTCCTTCTCCAAACCTCTTTGTATGAAATCCTTCCAGCACCGCGTGTGGCATCGGCCGGCAGCTGATCGGCGTTTGCTGTGCTGGACACACCAGTAATGGATAGCTAATTAACCCAATCCATCAGTCAGTCCCTTTCCAAGGCTGCAGTGATGATTTTAAAGCCTAAATGTCATATCTTCTTTCTACCTTTGTGTCATTGTCATATGTTAAAAAAAAGAATAAATGAGACTAGAGGCCCCTTTTGATTACTACCATTTTTCTTCACATGCTTCATTTGCTGAGCCATTCTTATCAGCCAAGTTGTCTTTATTTGGCAAACTGTCCAGGACTCTGGTCTTGCCCTTCTGGCAAAATGTTGTTTGATCCCACATTTGTTTTCATCTTTTGTCTCAGTATCTTTGTAATTTTCCCAAAAAGCTAAAATTACATGGAAAAAAAAAAAATCAAATAGTAGATTTGGTTTTAGTTGCCAAGAGTGCATTTGTTTTTCCTTAAGAGCTCTTTTGGTCATGCAAATAACAACCTTTTCCTGCAAAGAAGGTACTTCTTTTCTGCTGAAACTAACACAAGAAGAATTTACACAAGAATTGCAATTAAGATGATTTTGAGCAAAGTTTACTTCATGCCTGGCTTGTCCCAGCCTTCTTGTGTGTCCTTGGATATATCCCCCAACTCCTGAGCATTCTTCTCTCACAAAGGCATTGCCAAATCAAAGATCAGGTTTTCAGAAAAGATAAGCGGCTTTGTTTCTCTGACTCCATCTGCAGAGGCTGGGTAGGCCAGCCCCTCTGAAAATGAAGCCCCATGACAGAAATTTGCAGGGAGGCATCCAAAAATGCAGGCACATAGAATAAATAGCTGCTTTTGAAAATCTTGGCCAACACCCATGAACACTTGTAAAGTACTTTAACATCCAAATGTTGAAGAATTGAGAATGATTTAAACGTTTTGAAGTTATTCCCAGGACTAGAAGTTTGCAGTACTGTGTCACAAAAAGGAAAAAAAAAAATAATATAGCAGATGTAATGAGGAAATTCTCAGAAGTTCAGGGAAAAAAGGATATTTTCCTAAAATGCCATTGATTTGCTTTAGTTTGGTCTGGTTCCCTTCCTTCAAGACTGACATAAATCTTCTGAGCAAAGAAGCTTTCCTGGGAGCTGAGCAGATGCCTGCTGAATCATGGAATTTAACTCTTTCCTGGCAGCCTGCAGGCAGCTCACATCCATTGCTCTGAAGGGTGCGGGTCTGGGCACAACTCGCTGATCTACACCCCGTGAGGGCCTGGCCTGTGACATGCCCTTCTGCTTGGTGTCTCTTCTGCACCCTGATGTGCAGGCTTTGCAGGGGGGACAGCCCCTCCTGCCCTCCCCAGGGTGCTCCTGCAGATGCCCCCCACCACACCGAGCAGGGGTCCCTGCCCCAGCCCTGCAGCATGCACAGCTCAGTGGGGTGGCTGCCTTCCCACGGGTGAACAGTGGTCCTGGGGCAAAACTGGGGTGAAGAGGGCTCAGAAAAGAATCTCAGCCTTGGCCGAAAATAACCCTCTGGTTCAGGGGCTGCCTGAGAGGTGGGATCCCTTCTGAGGAACTCCAGTGAGAGGTGAAACAAGTCTCCTGAGCAGGTTATTATCTCCAGGAGACAAATCCTTCAGCAGGTTGGTTTTTTTTTTTTTTTTTTTTTTTTGTGTGTACCTCAAACAAAGAGCCAGCACAATCAAAGACCTGTAAGATCTTTCTTTTTCCTTTTTTTTCTTCTTTTTTTTTTCTGCCTCTGTCATTCCCTTTCATTTCTGCTGCCCACAGAAACTACCGTGCCTCCCTGTCTTGTGCTGAATATACATCAAATAGGAGGTGAAACACTGGCAGTCTTCACAGGAGAAGCCAGGCGGTGAGGGGGAGGGCGTCTTGCATGCTCTGGTGTTTCATTAATTTATTTTTCCCCTTCTTCAGGGAAAAAGCAAATGTGGGTGACCCAGAGCAGACTGAAAAACACAAGTGACTCGCAGGCTGGGAAGAGCCTGAGAAGTGTGAGATGAGTGCAGGTTGTGTGCTTCTGCTGCTGGGCTAAAGGGTGCAGGTCTGTGGTGGGGCTGGTGCTAAAGGGGTACGAGGGGTGCCAGGACCCCTCCAGGTCAGGATTAGTTGCTGCAGGCTGCTTCTCTCTCTTGGGTAACAGAGGGATGACACCCCTACCTATACCTGGCAGGATCTACCACTTCCCCTCTAGGAAAATGGATTTTCTTGGACCCCCCTGAAAACCAGGTCTAACCTTGGGACCACTTCAGGTTACTGTTTTTCCCTGTGCAAACACTTCTATCTATTCCTTCAGTCTCACCTATAAAGTGTAATTTGCCTTTTCATACCGAGGCTGGCACATGTTCCCTTCTGCATAAGCATCAGATAGGATAAAGGCAATAAGCATTACTTGGCCTGGAGAAAAGAATTGCTATCAACTGGCTTTATTGTGCTGTTTATTAAGCATGAATTAATCTTGGAAATGATATCACAGGGGCCACTGCTGCTCTTGTGATATGTACTTGCTTTGTGAAGCCTTTGCTTGAGGGTCTATTTCTAACATTTGGTTTTCTTCAAGGGGTTTTGTTGTTAGTTATCTTGCTTGCAAACAGGATTCACTGACTACCTGGCAGTGGATGCCATACTTATTTTAAGGGAAATCATCTGCAGAGGCAGATAGAAGAGCTGTCAGATACAAGATGACTGAATTATTCTTGCTTTGCTCACGGGTCAGACAAGAAAATCTGTGGCTATGTAACGCCTGGAACTATCACAGCAAGACCCCTGGGGCTTGGGGAAAGCCAACACCACAAACGCCTTTGTGCCCCAGCTTGTACTGGGAAACAGCCTTGGAAGTCCTTCTTTCTGAGACCAAACCTTTATACATGAGGATGTCAGCCAAGCCTTGTTCTGGATCTTACACTGGAAGGTGAACTGAGAGCACATTTTGGCTCAGGTGCTGTAATGTGCTTTTATTGCTGTGCTTTGAAATACATCTTTTCATTTCTCCCCAGAGCACCAGGCCTTTCTGGCAGCTTGAACAGTCTCACGTAGTGTTTGGGCCATGAAAATATTCGGGGTTTTTTTTCTGGTTTTGCATTGCTTTGCTGAACACCTCTGAGGACCACCCTGGTGGGGATCTCGCTGGTGATGCTCACATGAGAGACACTGACACGAGTGGTTTCAGGCTGGTTCTCAGCCCACCCTGGTCCTGCCCTCTTTGCTTGATACTGAAAAGCTCGAGAAGTGGAAAAGGTGCATTTCCCCCGCTCAGCGCCTGGCAGGGGAAAATTTGCTTTTTCTTAGGTTTATGTTTCTACCAAGCATAACCTAACGAGCCTGACCCTGCTTGCTCTCACCTGAGGAAGGGCTGATAGATGTGCACCATCCCATACAGCAGCTTTGTGCCACGAGGAGCTGACAAACTCATTATGTAGTGCTGGCTGTGACTGGAACATGCTACAGCTCCAGGCTGGCACGTGACAACCTGAGGTTGTAGCAGCATAACCCTTCCACAGAATTTTGTTTTATTTGTAAGCCACAGATTGCGAAGGGAGTGGCCTCGTTCTTAAGCTCTGCTGCTATAGAGGTAGCCAGATGGTTTATGGCATGATAGCAGGTCACAGAAATGTCTCTGGAAATGCTTATGTGTCATGTCTGTGTGAGACAGGTCATCTGCAAAGACACAGATGAGATCCTCCATTTAGAGCAAACAGCAGCAGCCTGATTTATGTGGGGCACGCAGCAAAGGTTGCAGGCTGTGAAAAAGCAGCTCTCCCTTTTTTTTTTTGTGCAGATAGCCTCGATTTCACTGCAAATAACACATATAAACCAGACAAGAAAGGTGTACAGTTCTCAAGTTGCTACACTACAGGTATATTTATTCTGCCTCACATCCTGAGGTTCCTCTATGAAGCAGAAGATAGCTCTGGAAGTCTGTCCATCTTCCCCTGTCACTGCCTGGTCTGTTTTTATTTAGATCTGGCACGTTTCTAAAAGCATCTCGGACATGCTGCTGCACTGGGGCTGTCGATTCATTAACATACATCCTCCAAAGGCCACATCCAGCTCTCTGCCCTTCCCAGGCTGGGGGAGCTGATTTGTCCTGTCCCATATTGACCCTCCCTGGATGCCCTCCTGGGCTCCAGGCATTGGAGACCACACTGCTGCTGCTGCTGCTGCTGCTGCTGAGCTTGATGCTGTGCCCCTCATCTAAGAATAGCCTCACTGTCTTGAACGCCTGCCAGTTCCTGAAAGCTTGGCAAGCAGAGGGAAGAAACACAGCCATTATGTAATGGTTTCTCCTGGCCAAGAAAAAAATCCCATTTATTGATCTCCTGTCTGAAAACCTCAGTAACTCTGCGTAATTGATGACCAGCTGTTAAGAAAAGCTGTTTGGAGGAAGAACATCTATAATTAAAGAACAGACACTTCAAATTCAGCTCTCCCTCCATTTTCTCATTGCGCTTCTCTCTGCTGTCTCACGGAACAGCCAACCTGCCTGGGCCTTTAAGCTTCTCATTTCAAACCAATATATGCCTTTCCCAGAGAGCAACACTGCGTTCTCCAATTTCACTCCCTGTGCTACAGAGGGGAACTATTCATGGAGCCGTTTGAGAGAAAGAGATTAAGGAAATATCAAGCCTAACAGATGGGAAGCAGGCAGTGGATGACGTGTAGGCAGGCTGATGTTACAGCAAGTCTTATCTTGTTAGCAGAAATATGTTGCAATAAGAAGAATTCTGGGAGAGGGCTTGGTTTTGAGCATGGAATAGGACAAAACCTCTCTGTCTGATGGGGGACCTGCTTGGGTATAAAAATATCATATTAAAACCCTGATAACCCCTGAACATTTTTGATCTTGATCCTGTTTTTCCAGACCCACCCACCTCCTCTGTGCTTTTGAGGTGAAAATGTTTCTGGGTTTCTCTGCTGAAAAGTGAGTGTCCCCATTTATCTGAGGGAAACCAGCAAAACAGGTCACTCAGCTCAGCTGCACAGCACAGCTCCCCCAGACCAGTGGCTACCCACAAGTCCAGCTAGAACCTTCCTCTCCCTCTCCCTCTCCCACACACACTCTGAGTAAGGCCTGCACTGGAAATAGACAATTTAGCATGAGAATTATATTGTGCATTTCAATGTAATTTGCTAGGGAATTGACAGTTGCTTTGTTTGAATTGTAATGATTGGAGTACAAGTGTGTTGTGTTTTTTCTTAGAATACATTTTAACTGGTATTTATGTCCTTTTCCATTCATCTCAGGCACATATATACGCACGTGTCCTTAAGCTTTCATCTCTAAATCCTTGAGCTGTCACCTTCCTTTTAGGAAACCCCTTTCTTTGACCTATCCAGCAACTGTAGGCTGGCATTCTTTTCCCCCTGCCCATGTTTGCTTTTTGGAAGAATCTCTTGTAGAATTCAAGTAGGCGAAAACCTCAATTCCAAAACGAAAACACAGCTTGGGTCCTCAGTGGCAGTGATCCCACTCCTTTCCTCTCCCCCTTGCTGCCTACAGATCAGATCCCAACCCTGACAGCCCGGGAGAGCCTCTGCAGAGTCTGCCAAGCCCAGAGATTTCCTACCAGCCCCACCAGCTGAGGGTGACAAGCCCATCTTCCAGGCTTGGCCACCCCTCCCATCCTGGTGCTCAGTTTTGGGTGCTGGGGCTGAGCCATTATCATGCAGGGCTGATATATCATTATCATGGCTGAGCCATTATCATGCCTGTGACCAGCACTGGGAGCAGGGGCTGAGCAGACAATATTTTTTCCCGTGGTAGGCAGAGGGAGAGGTTAAAAACGGATGTACACAGATCTGTTCACAGATCTGGTTTCATCCATGGATGCTCCTGCCCTGTTAGCAAGGTACTGAGCACCAGCCCTCAGCATGGATGAAAGAGACTAAAAGGGTGGCCAAGTCCATCCTGAGGCTTGCCCAGAAAAGGATTCTTTTTACCATCCAAAGAGCTAATAAAGTGAGGGAAGCCAGGGGTTAATCAGCTCCACCTTCCCTATCAAGTCACTAGTGGGAAAAGCCTGGGGTTTGGCTCTGTTTGCAAGGAGGGGAGCAGTAAATACTATTATTTGCAGAGTCTTTCTGAGGTGCAGCCAATTTTCAGGAATGCTGTATCTCAGTCCAAACAAAACCTGCGTGTTTCTCCTTGGCCTGGCCTTGTTTCTTGAGACTGTTTCACTGATTGATACAGGAGATATAAACAAAAATTGAAATAACACATGCCTGGTAATATAAACAAAACACTTTCACAGAGAGAAAGGATTGCAAAATCAGCAGCTTGCAGGGCTCAAATGCAGCCATTCAGCACTGAAACCAAACCATTAGGAAAACAAATAAATAAACAAATAGAAATAGATCTGGCTGCCATAAGCCCCTGACCTTAATTGTGTGGATGTATGTCTGTGAAAGCTTGAGTCAAGCTTTTCCCTCCCACCCCCCACGCTAATTCCTTTGGCCTCAGTGGCATAAAATGCTCAATAGACCTGTCTGGCCACCCCTCTCTCCCCTATCCACACAAGCAGCCAGGAGGTCAAATCTGTCACTGCTCCTCTGCAGAGGAGACCCAGAGGACACCCTGCCAGTCCTGGACTGCTCTCCAGGTTCTGACCCAGCTTCCAGCTCTGGTGCCTGGAGCAGCAGCTGTTCACCTCCAAACCTGGACAGAGCAGTCAGTGACAGTCCCATGCTGCTGATGAGCTTTCCTTCACAGCACAGATAAACCTCATGGCTGGGGAATGGCTACTGGGGACTTGGAGAAGCCTGATGTGATTTGTTGAGCCACAGAGGTGTAATTATAGTGAGTTTCATGCAGTTCTTTTGCAATTTGTCACATCTGAAAGAGCAGCCCCTGTGATGGTTAATGTTTATGTAGGATTCCAGGTGAGAGTCATAGAATCAGTAAGGTTGGAAAAGACCTCTAAGATCATCAAGTCCAACCATTTACCTAACTGCCAAGGGTTTTGAATATTTCTAAGGATGATGACTCCACCTTTTTCCTGGGCAGCCTGTTCCAGTGCTTGACAAAAGGTGTGTGTTCAGCTTAGGTAAAAAGGCAGGGATGCATTCCTGGGTGCACCCCCAGGGGCAGGTGTATCCCCACTGCACCCCCAGGTCCATTCCTGGGCTCATCCCTTGGCTGCACAGCTGGATTCATCTGCATGGCCATGCAAGAGCATGGGGTGATGTCTCCCAGCAATTCAGAGACTTTCCAAGATCCTGAAAGACTGAGCCTCCCATTTCTGGAAGCATTTCCATGGGAGCTACAGACATAAGACCTGAAGGAGCCCCTGAGCTATTTTCCATGGGAAAGAGGCAGCAGGGTCAAGCCCATGCACTGTTTCTCTGTGGTCCATTGAAATTCACCCTTGTGAGCTGGCAGCATGTTTCCCAAGCAGTAGCTCCTCTCATGGCCAGGTGGGAATTCTCTCCAGGGTCAGTAGTCACTGTCTTCAAATATCTCAGTCTTCAAATTCTCTTTTTCGAGTCTCAGACAAAAATATGACAGCTATCCCACAAATCAGCCATCTAAAAGAAAAAAAAAAAGTCACATTTAATTACTCCTGTAGGGGAACTTATACACGAGGAACACTTATTAGTGCAATATATTTTTTCTTTTGTAGCTTTGAGCTGATCTCTAATAGCACCAGCGAAGTCCCAGTGTAACCTTGGAGTGTGTTTCATTATCATTCAGATGGAAACTGCTGTCTTATGACTGCAGTTTTAAAATACAGTACATTTTTATAATTTCTAAGTAGGCAATCAAATGGACATAACACATGAAATTATATCCAGTCCTGGCACCAAACTCTGCCCTTCACTTGCCCACTCTGCTCCCAGATATTAGGGCCTGAATACAGCTGGGGGCTGGATTTCAACCCCAGGGTGATCCTGCAGTTCTCTGCTCTGACAATAGCAATGCAAACACGTAGGCGTTTATGGATTCACTCATTTTAATTTTAAAGTCACTGTGACTTTTAAAGTCAAGCACTGGAGCAGGCTCTCTCCCTTCCTTCCCTTTCTCACCATGGAGGCAGCAGGGCAGGGGCAGCAAGTGGCTCCTGGCTGGAGAAAAGGTGACCCATGAGCTGCTCCTCGCTGGGAGCTTCAAGTGCTGCTGCATGCTGTCAGCACTGACCTGAGGGTACCAATGTCTTTGGCTGTTTTCCTCCCCTCAGGCAGCTCTCTGGATCTGCAAATCCATTCCTTTAGCTAATTAGCAGATGGCAAAGGCAAAGCTAATCAATCATTTCCCAGTGGGGCTGCTGGTAGCCTGTCAGTTCAGCAACCAGAGAGGCTCTGCCCTGGCCCCACTGTCCCAATGTTCCCAGGTGGGCAAATGAGCATCCTGCTTCATCTTGGGCTTCATATCAGGCTCAGGGCAAAGGAGGATGATTGTTTAGCCTGGAGGACACACAATCTGTAGGAAGTTCAGTGCTTTTTGTCGACACTAGAAACCTGATAAAAAAAAGTCCTGTATGTCAAGACAGAAGAGTAAAAGAGATTAGGAAGGTCAGGGTGATGTTTGGAAGCCAACAAATATTGGGAAGGACAAGTCTCTTTTCTACTGATGACAGAATTAATATATTGTCATTGTTATTTAATGTATAGACAGGGAAGATTGCAAAGATGGGAAAACTCCCCTTGATTTTACCTCCACTCTGGACATAATGAAGTAAAGCTACAAAATGCGATGTTTCACACAAGTGTTGCTGTGTTGACTTGGAGCTAGATTTGCCACCAGAACTGGAGGCACAGGGACATCTCCAGGAGCCTCCCATGGCTCCCCAGTGGCCAGAGGCAGGCTGGGCCAGTCTCCACTGGCTGCCTGAGGTGATTATCCAGGAGCAGTCAGCACTGGAGGCGCTGGGAGGCCCCGTGCTGGTGAGCTCTCTGCCAGGTCCAGCACTGGGAGCACCGTGGTGCTGTGAGAACAGCCTGCAGTACCTGAGGCATCACTGTCAGCTCGCTCCCAACCTGCTGGGAATCACAAATGTTGGAGCCACTCACTGTAGGTGCAGAGCAGCCAGCACAGAGATTCTGGCACTCCCTGATGCTGCAGAAATGAGTGTGCTGGTGATCTGCTGTGACACACTTGAATCATAGAATCCTACATTATCCTGAGCTGGAAGGGACACACAAGGATCATGGAGTCCAACTCCTGGCCCTGCACAGGACAACCTCAGAACCCTCCCTGTTCAATAACTACTCGTGACCATCTGCGATTGTGCTGACTTTTGCTTTATTTAGAGCCTTTTTTCCCTTCCTATCTGTAGGACATACCTGACACTTACGACAGTGCTTCTGGGTATCTTGCAATTTTTAATATATTTATTTTTATAACACTTGCAAGAGATAAGAAGTGTCCATGTCCTGCAGAGGGAACTGAGTCACAGAGAGACAGAACCAGCTCTTAAGGAAAGCTTGTTGGGAGAAGATGCAGTTTCTTGTGCACTGGGTGTTGGCACTCTGAAACAAATTCCATAAGGTTCCTAAAAAGTCCATGTGACCATCCCACGAGGCACATCTGCCCTGGTAGACGCTTGTGCCTCTCTCAAAAGGAGCTGAAGTGGGGTGGAGGCACGACTTGTTGGATGGGACACCTCCACTCCACCACATCCCTGGCACTGTGCCCCGCCTCGCTCCGCTTCCATCTGCCAAACATTTCCATGAGCCGTCAGCGCTGCAAGTGGATTAGGTTTCCCAGACTCAAAAGAGAGCTTCTTTGTGGCAGAAAAATGCCTCCATTTGTTCGTTAAACCTCAGAAGTTTTCCCCTGGCAGAAGTTCAAATACGTGCCACGGGAGCGATGGTTTCACTGCTGTCTTTGAGGCCTCACAGGTTTCCCAGGTCTCTAAGCCCAGCCATACTGCTTCTCTTAGGTTTCCTCTTAGTATTTTCCAACATCTCTATCTGATTTTTGGAGACCAGCACCTTCCGAAAGTCACACTTTTAACTCAGGAATCCAGCAAGTGCTGCCCAGATGCCCAAGCCATACAAGCTGCCCAAAACTGTGAGCCTGACCCTCCCAGGGCACAAATAAGAATAGAAGAGAATAAAAGTCAGGTGGCTTTACCAGGGTTTAACCTCCTATTTTTTCCAGTCCTCTTTGTTTCTAACTTTCTCCCTGCCTTCCTAGCAGCCTTGCTGCCTGAGATGAAGCCCTGCCAAAAGCCTCTGGGGACAGCAGGCACTGCCACGTGCCGAGGCTGGCCAGAGCCAGGGTGATAGACAGTCTGAGATGCTCTCCTTCCCTAAGGAAGGGGATTTAGTGAGGCTCCAGAGTATCTGCCAAAGCCATATTTAGCACTGGGAGCTGATTGCAACACTCACATTGCTCACTGCAGTTTTATAAATATAACCAGCCCAGACAGAATCTCTCCTGACACCAAGGGAGGAGATGCAAGGAGAGGCCCTGATATACTGCCTCACTAAGTTGTTTGAAGCTTTCATCTCTAGCAACACTCCCTTAGCCTGCAGACCATGGTGGGTGGGTACAGGGGCAGGAAGGAAGGCCAAGGTAATCTCCTTTTCTTTCCCTGTCTGCCCAGAGCAGGAAGATTTTCTTGCTTGTCTTCCACATTGCTTGACTGGGTGTTTGCTCCTGAAATTTGCTCCTGGGCCAAGTTCAGGAGTCACAACCAAGATTCCCTGTCCCACACCCATCTGTGTCTGACCACAGGAATGTATCTTGGGGCAGAAACCTTGGGCTGTCCTAATGCATACTGCAGAAGGCAACACTCAGAGACTGCTTCCTTAAATACCTCCTGATCAGACAGTACTGCTAATCAAGGGAAGCTGCTTCCCCTTACTAACGAGCTGACACTATGACATTGAAGCATCTGATACAGTGGTGATCACACAGTGGTGAAGGTCTGGGAGAGACACTGCTGCCCTGGCACAGTACCAAGCAGAAGCAGGGTTCATACTCTTCAAAAAGTGCAGATATTTTCCCCTGCAAAAGTCAGGATTCATCAGCAGCTGCTTGCAGGCTCACCTACGGAGCATCCCAAGGTTTGGTCTTTTTCTCCTTAAGTTTAAAGGTGATTCTGAGCTTTATTGATTGCAGACACCAATTTCCAGTAGAGCTGCAGCTACAGTTGCAGTAAACTGAAGCCAACTGAAAGCAGAATCTCTGTCTTAGCTGTCTTTCACAAATGTCCCCAAAGCAGTCGATGGAGCCCAAGGGGCCACAAGCTGTGAGCTGCTCTTTGTGAGAGTGGTCCCTGCTGGGATCATGTCCTTCCCAGTTGCCATGGCCAGAAGGACCACAGCATTCCTGTTGCACTCTCCATCCCAAAGTGTCTAAAATATTGTGGGATAAATGAGAACATTTAGGCAAAAAGGAGAGGAAATGTCATGCGACCAGAGAAAGCTTCTTGCTCGAATACGTGTACCTGTTTTCAATGCCTATGGAGAAAGACACATAATGGTTTCCAGAGCTCAGTCGCCAGATAAAAACAGAGTGCAGAGGTGGTGGAGTGACAATATCTGTTAATGAAAAACCAGGAAATATGGCTGGGGCTGTTGGGCACTTGGCCCAGCACTTGGCCAGAGCAAATGGGCTGAGCCACGCTGGGATCGGCACCAGCGACACTCAATTCTCCTCCTTGTCAAGCACCGTAAATTAAAAACAGAATAAAAAGCTTTTAAGGGATGTGCTCACTGACAGTTTAATACAAGTGGCTGTGGCTTCATTTTCTACAGATAGGTTTATGCAGGGAAAGAAATTGCAACTTGCTTCATAGCAGGTATTTTACTGTTACTGCAGAGTTCCCTGCTGTGCTTATTCGTAAGGGCCAGTTGTCCAAAAACCATCCTGTGGAAGTCGGTGGGAGAATGGGTCACTGTGACCTGTGCCAGGCTGAGGTTAGAGCAGCCCAAAGGTCAGCAGGGCTTCTCTTTGCTCCAGTGGTGGAGCCAGCCTCTGCTGGCTCAGGACGCCAGGTGACATCCCCAGCCTCCAGGCAAACCTTCATTGTCACCTTCCCTGCCTGCTGTCCAGCTCAGCTGACACAGAGCCCCTCATCCAGATGTGTTGCAGTGCATAAATCCACTGCCCATCTTATATCTTGGTTAAGAGAGGAAAGTCCTCTGAAAATACAGTTTAAATGAACAGAACCGGTGTATGAAAATTAACTTCTGAAGTTTAAATGATTTGTTTTGGCACTCAGACATGGAAATTTCATTCTTTTCTTTACAGTATTTTAAATTAATTAGTTTAAAAGTGTCTATTTTTAATTCCTTCAGAAGCTTTAGCTGAAGATGGCATGAAACAGGCTTTAGTCAAACAAATATTTACTTCTAGACCTTTGGGGTTTTGTTTTCAGTGGTTTGGGGGGAGAAGGAGAGAAAGAACAACTTCATGGCAACCTAAAATATTTCTCCTCCAATTTTCCAATTTTAACATTTTACAAAAATCACATGGGTGACATTTCTGAAGAGTATTATTGCCTTTTCTTGGCTGCTGATACCCAAGTCACTAACACAAACCACTTACGGTCTGGGAGGCTGTGCTGAAGTAAGTTGTGGCTGCTCTGTGGAACCTACTCCTTTCACTGTGCTTCCATTCAGAATAAATGTAATAGAAGTTCACCATTTTACTCACTTTCCTGCTGCTTTTACTCATTGTAATCAACTTCATGGCTAAGCAGTGAGAGCCTTTTGGACCAAAATTTCAGGAAAACTAAGGTTGTGTCAAATTGAATACTATTGTCCCTGGATTTATAACAAAGGTGACACCACTCATAATGTTGTTATTACTATCTAAGAAATGTCATTAGTAGTATGGACTTGGCTCAGTGCTGATGAATGCCAGAGGAAACCCTTCTACTGAGTCCAGCAGGCTTCACATCAAATCATATTTGCATATGAAGATATACATCAGCTAAATAAAGTCTAAGATAGAAAAGGGTCAGCTTCTTTGGATGGAAAAGATTAGGAGAGTGCATCCTTCCTTTTATGCCTTTGTATCCATAATTTTTTAAAGCACATCATAAGTAATCTTGTTTGCTGCGGATTTGACCAGTTCTTTTCTGCCTGGATTTTTTTTTTTTTAAATTGGTATTAGGAGAAAAATATTAAGGGATGTATTAAAGAAGTGTCTAGCCAGTAATAAAAAAAATCTGATTTATTTTCCAGTAGGTAAGTGCTGTAAGTGGAAAATCAAAAGATTTCAAAAAATGCACCAGGAGGAATTCCCTTTGTAAGGAATAGGCAAACCAGCCACCTTCCTTGGCATCTCCTATAACTGCCTGTGTCACTGAAATTTCTGCTGACTGCCCTTCCTGAGCACTGATGCTTCGCCTAGATTTGGCTTTCTTCTCTTTCAGAAGTATGAACCCATATAGCCCTTGCAATCCTTTCTCTTTTTTAATTAAAAAAGTTACTCTGACTGTTTTGTTGGCATCACTGTAAATTGTGAAGCACTTCCTTAAACACATGCAGCAATCTGGATTTTATTTCTATTAGTTTAATGGAAATAGTGGTGCAAGTAGGAGTTTGCAAGGAGACAAGTATGGAAAAAGCCAAGCTGCTGCCAGGGATGCCTGGGTGTTGGTGGCATTTGTGCTGCTGCCATGGTAATTGTGTTATGGGAGAATTCATTCCTCGTGCCTGACTTGTACCTGATTTGATTCTGCCTGGCTGCAAGTTAATGTTTTTGTCCCGCAGTTCGGGGTGTGTTTTCCTGACCCAAGTTTTTCTTCAGGCTAAGTCTGTTTTTGCACCCATGGCTGCCCCTGCCCTGGGAGGCACACCTCAGCACCTCTCACCCTTAGTTTCTGCTCATGTTCACGCTCGCCCAGGGTGGGAGCTGCTGCTGCAATTGTTACTGTTCCAGCTCCCAGCAACTCTTCCAAATATCAATAATCAGGATAATTGATACCTGGCTGCTCTGGCAATGGCAGTGGCTGGCTGGGCCACTCTGTACTGTCAGATGAATGGTTAAACACCCGTGTGTTTTCATCTGGTGCAGCCCAAGGCTCCTGGCTGCCAGCAGCTCCCAGCTCCTTGCTCCCCTCTACGTGAATTTTCCACAAGCCTGTGCTGTACAATGACCATTCAAGGCAGAGATTCCTTTGTTTCTTTTGTGTATCCTTATCCATGTTTGTTATGTATTACTCATTTTATGGCCATCTCTGAGTGATTCCTTCTATAAATAACATTCTCAAATCTCTCTCCTATCTTGTTTACCGTAGCTAATTCTTTAAGATGGGTGTCTCCACCAGAGCTGTAGTCTAAATGAATACAGATAAAAATCATAACATTGGCTTCGTTGTAGTAAACCAGGATTTTCTTGGTTCTGCTGCAAATCAAGCCTTTCAAATAATCTTTTTATTCTATCTCCATAAATACTGTATGGTGGTGACAAAAGACAGCTTCAGCCTCAGCTATCGTGTTAGTGGCTGGCATTAAATACATAATTCCTGCTGTGTCTGCATCGTCTCTAAATGAAAGTCTCCTGAAGGAGAAGTCTCCAGGGAGGGGGAAGAGCTGTGAACCAGTGACTGCAGAGTGTGCCTTGGAGATATGAAGTTAGGAGGAGAAGCTGAAAACGTGTTATGTCTTTTTCAGTTTGACCTCAGCCTCTAATAGTGTTTGGCAAGTCAGCCTGGCAGATAAATTGGTTCATATTAGAAAATGGGGTTGATTTATTATGAAATTGATTGCAACCCTGTCCTGTGCTGAAGGCATTAGTGATAACAGCATCAGGTGTCTCAGCTCTTAACTAATGGGCTTTCCCCAGGCTCTCCACTGCTGCCAGGCTTTTACCCACAGCCAACAGCATCCAAACCACACACCTCTGCTGGTTCCTCCCCACAGCTGCAAAACCCTTCCCAGGCAGGGCTCTGTCAGGAAGCTGAGATGCCCTGGAGGGAGCTGGCATTTTCCAGGACATACAGACTGGCAGGAGTGGGGCCAGTATGACATTTGCAACCAGGACTTTGAAATTTATCCAAGCATAGTATCTCTTCTTCTTGTGACTGTTTTCTGAAAGCGGGAGGAGTTACTGGAAATATGGAAAACTATCCACCAAACTCCTTCTGTTTATAGAATCACAGAATGGTTTGGATTAGAAGGGACTTCAAAGATTATCCAGTTTCAATCCCTCCTGCCATGGGCAGGGACACCTTCCACTAGACCAGTTGCTCAGGGCCCTGTCCAACATGGCCTTGAACACTTCCAGGGATGGGGCATCCAGAGCTTCTCTGGACAGCACGTTCCAGTGTCTCACCACCCCCTCAGTAAAGATTTTTTTCTGACTACCCAATCTAAGCCTACCCCTTTTCAGTTTGAAGCCATTCCCCCTTGTCCTATCACTACATGCCCATGAAAAAAAGGCTTTTCTTCCTTTGTTTGTTTTCTTTGGTGAAATTGAAAGCTCTTTTAGTCACAAGGAAAAGCCACCACCAAATGTAATGAGAGAGTTTCACAACTTTTTGCAAACAAAGCCATATTCACCCACAATTGCCCCAACCTGCAGTGCAGTTGCCTCAAATTCCTCAAGAGACTGGGGAATGGACTCTCCCTGCGGGGCTGATTAAACCACAAATGAACAAACCAAACAGAGTGACCTCTGGGACCCTGTGAACTATTTAGGGTGTATCTATTATGGGAAACTCTAATCTACTACTTGCAATATGGTTACAGATGTAATAAATACAAAAAAAGAGCATGTCTGGTGTCAAAACCAGCCTCTTGTGTTCCTGCCTTTCTCTTTGGATGCTTCTGGACCATACCCTAAAGAGCAAAAGATTTTCCAGTTAATTTGCTGTAGTGTTAGTTAAGACTCTCTCAGCAGCTGTGTGTAGAAATCACTGAATAGCAAACTCTGGAATATTTAGTGGCTGGTCTAAGCAATATTTTTCAATATTTTTGAAGGAAAAGAGTTTTCAATGATTGAAATGCACCTTTAGACATTTTCCAAATGAAAAATTTCAATATGAAAGAACCATGCAGCTTGAAAGGAAAGCTCATTGCAAGAACGGCTGTAATTGGACAAAACTGAAAATAAACTTTTCAAAATAACTGAAAACAAGCTGATTTGGGGAATGAAGGAAGGTTACGTTTTTATAAATGTTTTCCAACAACTGCCTGCCAATTGCACGTTGCGTCTCTTTCGGCATAAATTACTTTGCAGGTAGAGATGACATTTGTTACACCATCCACATGCCAGCCCCTGCTCCACACAGTAGAACAAGCTTGTCTGACTCTGCTTTTGCCATCAACCCCAGCAGCATTTTGAGGTGTGAAAAAGCCATACAATGTAACTGGCCAGCAGTAAGGAACAACTGCACAACATAAACTTTGTCAGAGAGCAGCTATTTCTGCAGGAAGCACTCAGTATGTCTTCAAACCAGCTTTGAAGATAATGTCTTTCTCTTTCCTATCCTAACAAAAAGTAGGACACATCTGGCAACAGCTGCTACGAAGCCAAGACACCATAATATGTGTCTCTTGAAGCAAAATATTAGTGTGGCCGAGAGCCACAATCATCTATTCCAACACCCAAATCCTCTCAAACCAGGGCTGTACTGTCCTCTCAGGGTCTTTGCTAGTGCTCACTGAGGGTGCTGAGCCCTGGCTGTGTTCACCATGAATTGTTCCTCTCCTTTATGGATTTGCCTGAGCTGGAAGCCCTATAACAGCCAAACCTTGCTCATTTAACAGCACTCCTGGGAAGAATTCACCACAGAAGAGCAAAGGGCAGCTTTCCTTCCACCAGCATCAAGCAGCTAATATACAGATATGAGTAAGACATCTGGGAGCCCCTATATTTTCAAATTAATTTTTATAGGATAACAACTTGGCCTGAGAAACACTTCTGAATATTATGAGCAATTGTCTAACATGTCCCTTTCTGGGCTTGTGCTTTTATCATTAACACCTCCGATTAGCAAAAATGCAGACTCTGAGATGTTCCTTTGATTTAAAAGGTTATAAATTTTGGATGCAATGTCAGAGAGTAAATTTTACAATGCAGCCGAGCTGTGGACTAATTAAAAGACTACCCCAGCACTCTTCTTAACCAATACATCTCAGATTTGTGACAGCCTTCAGGAAGAGTCATGAATTATGCCATGTGCACCATATGCAATCTATTGATCTCTCTGTGTGTACATATGCTGTGTGTGTGTGCATGTGCACTAGAGCCCATGTTGATGATGGCTTCTTCACAACTGTGTGAAAGTTTCTCATCCCAGAGAATTTATACCAGTGCAGTTAATGATTGCAGTCATTTTGCTTTCTTGCTTCAGGGTTACTACTGCTCCTTAATTCCATATTCTCTTGGAGTCAGAGCTGGACATCAACCTTTCCCATGAAGAGGATTCACCTACAGCATTGCTCTGGTGCTCAGGGGTGAGTTTTTATCCATCATTGTGCTGTTCCTTGGGTCCTGGCTGAGGTACTCTGATCCATGCCTTGTGGGCCTGGTTGGTTCTGTATATTGTAAAGTGAAAATAGTAAAAACACCCATGTTTCACTTGGCACCATGCATTGAACAGTGATATATCCTTTAGGCTTGGCAGTCAATGTTTGTGGTCAGCAGCAATGTCTTACTTAGTGCTCCATCTGACACGGAAAATCAGGATATCCCCAGGCTGACTTGTGTTTCCCAGGGCAGTGTGAAATGGCTTTCTGCTTGCCAGGATCTTCTCCTAAGTCACTGCCTGCAAAGAACTAGCTTCACATGACAATTGGAAAAGCAAATATATAAAGAGCAAAAGAACAATGTGATTGAAAAACAAGGTCTGGGGTGACCAGGTGCAAGTGGGAAATTATATCAGCCAGCTTTAGGTAGAAAAGCCCAAAGGCTTTTCTTCAGAAATCTCTGAAGTTTCATGGATCAGGTTTTCCTTTTTCTCAGTCATTCTCCTCCTGGCTGTTGACGTCAGTGGATTTGGCACTAGATCAACAGGGAAACAGAGGGACAGTTTCCCCCTACACATGCAGAATTAGACACTCATACCAAGATAGAGGAGCTAGATTTAGATGAGAGGGAATTTCTGGTTGAGGGTGTTTGCGTAAAAAGTATTGTATTGTATTAGGCTTGTGTGAGCTCCTGGTGTAATAAAGGAGAATTGTCTAATCCTTGGCAGGAACATATCCCTAGGACTTTGTTTTGATGAAAAAAAACACTAGAAGCCTGCACTTAGCTTCTCTGCTAGCTGTAATTATCTGGCTGTATTGATCATGGTGCTAAGGTTATCTGATGGGTAGGGTGTGAGCAAAGATCAGCTTCAGTCCATGAATTAAAGCTGCAGACTGTCAGCTCTGATTTACACACACACAAATGAAAATTGTCCTCCTGCAATGGCAGAGCTGCCTGGAATTGACACAGATAGGCAGCATATGGAGCCTGTGCAGCAGGAACGGAGGCACCGGCACTTGGCATTGCTGCTCTGTTTTATGCAAATATCTGGGTTACAAAAGCAGGGAACAAGGGCAGAATGAATCTGGGGGGGTCTGGTACTGGCAGACATAAAACCCTTGGTGTCACTGATGAAATCCACAGGTTTGTGGAAAGCAGGACAGGCTCCTCAGCTCTGATTTCAGCCCTACAAGCATGCCATACCTTTGAAGGCAAGAGATGGTGATAACTGCGGTTCACGCACGAGGATTTGCACAGCAGGGGAATCTGTGCAGCCTGCACAGTAAAATATGGCATTCCATGTTCTCCAGTACCACAACCAGAGCCAAAGTACAGGAACCAGCAGTTTCAGGGAGCAGGGCTCTCATTAGCATACCATTATTCTCTTTGGAGACAAGCCTGTCCTTTCTGCTGCTGAGCTGTTAGATAGGGTGGAGACAGGAGGAGAAGCAGGAGATGATGCCCCTCTGGCTGTGTTTTGTACCCTGCACTGCTCTCCTGAATGGATAAAACAAAGGGGAACCGACCCGTCCCCTTCAGGCAGCTATTCCATCAGGGTGCTCTGCAAAGAAGATGTACAAGTCAAAGTAGATGTGAAAGATCCCCACAAAAGGCATTCACATCACCAGGAGAAGTGGCAGAGCAGACCTGAGACCCCACCTCACTCCACTGCTGTTATTTGACTTTCACCATGACTGCTATGCAGTTGCCTGTCCATTCACAAGCATTTGTTGTGGGCTTATTTGGGCATATCTTGGCATTTGAGAGGTGTCAATCTGCTAAAACTGAAGTGGCAATAGCTAATCACAGCTTTATTCTCTGCAGAACATAACAGGAAAGCATATGGCTCAGCAGCAAAACTCTCTTTCTCGGGGCTAACAGCGTGGTCAGTTCTGGAAAAAATTTTAAAAAACCAGACTGACAGGGGAATACAGTCTCTGGTCCTTGCTGGAAGCTCCAGGGATTCTGTATCCAGAGATACCTCTAATGAAGGGAAGAAAAGCACCCTCCCCCACATCATTATTCATTCAAAAATTGGCATCACCAGGTTTTCTTCTCACCTCTGATATCTTGAGAAAACACTTTGCTTTCAAAAGTGAATTATTTTTGCTGGGTCCTTGAAATTCAGTGCCACTCATTTGGGATTTGAAAACTCTCAGTAAAGGTTTAGAGATGGAAATTTCAATCCCTAGATCCTAGAGAGGCCGTGCAGACTGGGTGCTATACACAGCCATACCCACCTGTCCATCAAAATCACAGGATTCCATGTGTGTATGTGCAGTACAGTAGGCAAGAGCTGCAAACAGTATTTACAAGATTTCCAACATCCTTCCACAGCGAATTCTTTACAGCACGAATCTTTTCCATCATAATTTGCATTTCATACCTGTTTTCCTAAATCTTCAAAGTCAGACGAGCAAATCCTTCTTTTAGCAGTGCTGTGATGAAAGCCACTGACTCACAGGAATAACCAGAGCACAGGATTTGGCTAAACTTCTTGGCTTAACGCCAATATAACATTTCATAGATCTTTTTTAGGTGTTTCCCATTGTCATGGCAACTCTAATCAAAACCCTTTCCATGAATAGCCCTGTCAATTGCAGTACAAGCTCCTGGCTGACTACAGGCTGCAGTTCTGCTCCAGTGTGGTTTCACAAGCTCCTCTTGTTTGACCTTTTGTCTCCTGGCTTTCCCCAGATCCCTTATTGCTCAAGCCAGAAATATACCTTTTGTTTTGCAAGAAAGCTTTAAAAATCTTTATAAGTGATAAGTAACAGCCAGATCTTGCAGCTGGCTCCAAGGAGGGAGTTGCCTTAGGAGGGATTACAGGCTATAATAACCACCTCTCCTACACAACAGAGCATGGACCACAGAAAATCCCTATGAGCACTGGCTCTGGCAGAGCCTTGAACTCTGCACCTGCCCAAAACTGCCCTGTAACACAGAGGAATGAGCTGATCTCTGGGGAGGGGATGGGTTTGGTAGAGGGGATCCCACTTGGGAGCAACAAATCTGTCAGCAGGATTCCCTGGCAGTGCTATGGTGGAGAAAAGAGACACCACCTGTGTCCCCAAAGCCTAACATCACCCTCCTTGCCCAGCTCTGGGGCAGCAGGGTGGGGAATCCAGACTGCTAGGTTTGGCTTTTTCTATCTGATTTTTTCCTATGGTGTTTGAACAGCCACATGGGAAATTGCATCACTGTGGAAATAAATTGGAGTTTGCCCTTGGATTTCTATGGGGCCAGGATTTCACCAGCTCTCTCTAAGGTATCATTCTTACCAGGAACTGAAAGAGTTTATCAGAAATAATGCACATTTTGCATATGCATCTTGTCTGAAGTCATTATCATCCCTAGACATGGAAAATGAAGAAGAGAGATATGTAATCTCATGCCTTAAGGTCAGTCCATCCCTACATCCCTAACCCAAGGAACACAATAGAGGTCTCTGGGGTTTCCACTCCCATGTGAGAGCCACTGCTACAATTCATTATTTTAAGCACACACACACACACACACACACAAAAAAAAAAAAAAAAAAAAAGAAAAGAAAAGTAGGAAGGAAGGAGGAATAGAAATTACAGGGATAAAAATCCTTCTTTATATATACATATATATTATAGATATTCTATATATATAGTTTTGTCTCGTCTTGTACCTTCAACCCTGCTTTAAATAAAAGCTCACAGACTTGTCTGTTTCCATCAGGCAAAAATTATTATTCGGCTTTAGAAAGAACATCTTGCCAAGTGTTGCAGTTCAAAAATAAGGAAAACAGCTCTGCCAAAATGCAGCAAATGTGATTACACAAAGCCAAGAAGACCATAATTAGATCATTACCATGGAAACAACCTAATTACATGTGTAATGCAGCAAGGTCTGAGCTGCGCATCCGAATGTGTTTTGCTATTGTCTAGCAGGGCCATAGCACTGCCATTTGCCTCGTGTTATTAAGCCACCTTGATCATTCTGGATCGGGTTTTCTTGGAATAAGTCCCCCTCCCCACTATGCAAAGAATTAAACTGTGCATGAAATGACTTGAGCGAGACTGCCTGAGGCTCGCGCTGCGCGCAGGCAAACAAGATCCTGCCTGCACCACCACGGGCATGGGCAGCCACCACTTGAGAGAAACTCCCCTGCAGCAAGATCTGGAGCTCCCCAGGTAACAGCCACGTGCAGGAGTTGACATTTGATCTTAAATGCAACCCTGGACAAGAAAGCTGAGCTTCCCAGGGACTTGCTAATGGTTGCTGCCTTCCTCTGCCTTGTATTAATTTCTCCAGTGCTGCAGTAATTCACCACCAGGACAGTGCCCTGTGGGGATGGCATGGACTGGCCAGGCAAAGATGGCCACGAGGTCTCTGTGTACTGATCCACATGCTGCTTTCTTGCACAACTGGACTGTTTTGTGGAAATGGGGGTTAAGCAGAGCTGGGCTGTGATACTGTCTCACTGGTGGAAGCCAAATCACTCCTGGAGGACAGTGTCATGGACCCTCTCCAGGCAGACAAAATGAGGCAAGGTCAAAGAACATGTTTGTCAGCTTGGAGGATCAAAGCAGAATTGTGAATAAACCACATGCAATCCAAAACAGTTTCAGAGAGGAAAGCCGGGCCCGTACATACACGGCTTCATGCCTTGCAGGACAGAATCAGATACACAGGGAGAGGCAGGGGAGTCATCAGTGAATCTCTGCTATTATGTCCATAAGCCCACAGCCCACTGCTGCTGAATCATGTGGTTGTGGTAAATACGACCCGCGGGGTGGATGCACAAAATGATGGCAAGCACTGCCACCCCCTTTCACACACACCGGGCTTCTGTGCCCGCTCTCGCTCAGACTGGCCTCACTCAGCAGGAAGGGGAGGGGATGGCTCATTAGCTGAGGGGTAGAGTAACAAGGCAAAAGCCAATGGGACTGTCTGGCAAAGCTACTGCTTCTGCTAATTAATGAGGAGAGGTGGTTGCTGGGCCAACTGCAGATGTTGCTGCAAATTATGCCATTGCTAACCCTGCCAGCGAGCTCTTGCTGCAGCTCGCACATCTCCAGGTGTTCTTGCCACAACAATAGTCCCTGCTGTTCATTTTGTCTCCTTACAGGGAAAATAAAATAAATACTTCCTTTTGGTGGGGAGAAATGCTCATTTTGAAGAGTTTATCAAGCCCAGACTCCACTCCTTTAATTTCTGTCCCATTTTTCTTCCCCAAACTCTCTTCATTTTCCATTCAAATTGCTTTCCAGACCACAGAAGGCTGGAGAGAAGCACCCCGAGTGATGCCAATTTCCCTGCTCGGTTTCCCAGCCAGGAACACCAGGAGGATGTCTTGAGGAAGCTGCTGACACCTCTTCCCATCCCAGCTCTCTCACTGTCCCCCATAGGGCCACTGGCAATGCAGTCCAGGCTGGTACTGCTCTGGCTCTGAACACCTATTCCACAAACTCATGTAATTTCACTGGGTAAAACCTGATGTTCAACTTTTGCACAAAGTCAGCAGAATGAAAGAAAAAGAAGGAGAAGCCCAACCCCCACCGCGTTCTCCAGTTTTGCTCCGTATGCAAAACCTGTCTGTACAGTTCTGCTGAGCGCTGGTGCCCTACTTTCATCCCTCACACAGCCCAACTAAAAATACACTGAGATTTCAAGCAAGGTCCCTGCTGTGAAGTGTCTGAGCGAGCAGGCGTTGCTGCAGCCCCAGCCCCAGCCATGCCTGCACCGTGCCGTGCTCCTGGCACAATTGATACCAACCCTGGGCTCCACATGGGGTGAGAAAAAGCCAGCAATTGAGAAAATCAATACCCCTCCTTCCCATCAGCTCTGGCAAAATGTCCTGACATGGTGTTGTAAGGGCAAAATTGAAGGAGGAGATGAGATAACTAAAGATCTCCTCGCTACTATTGCTACTATTAGTGGTGTTTGTAGCACAGTAGTACCAAAAAAACCCTGCTGGTATCGAGGGTGGGTTAGAGCAGTAACATCTAGAGCTCTGAAACATGAAAATAAAACCATGGCCAAAACTATTCATACTTGCTTTATGTGGTTGAACCTGAAAAGAGACTATCATGCTATTTTTTGTCTAATTTGTGCCGTCCTGAGGAAGCAGGAAAAGTAAAAGTTTGTAGAAACCAATTTTAAAAACAAGGGAATCTAATGGTGTTTATTTGTGTTGCAGATAGGATCAATACAATTTTCTGCCCTGAAAAAAGTGACTGAATTTTAGCAGCTGGTTTCTCAAGTTATCCTGAACAATGGGGTTTTTTGACAAGAACGTGGTTATCTTAGAGGGCTTCAGCTTGAAACTCATTTCAGCTGTGTTCTGCCTCATTTTCTGTTACATAAGAAGGAAAATGGAAATTATTTCATGACACATACGGATTATTTGCAAATAAGGTTGTATATACATGGGCCTGATTTATTTGAGGAATGGCCATTACTGCTGTGACAGGGCAGCTGCTTCCACATGCAGAGCATTAACCTCACAGATCCTTTGCATGGGGACGTTCCCTGGTTATGACCATCATTTGCAATACCTGGGATGTGACCCCAAATGTCCCAGCTGTGGGAATGTCAACCTGATAATCCTGTGAAATGTGGCATTTGATTCCTGCTGGGGGCATAAATCTCACATGGGGCCACTGCCCACAGCAGGATGGGCGACAAAGGAGCTTCCCTGCCCTCAGAGATGTACCCAGGTGCTTGTTTAAGAAGAGGAATCAGGCTCTGAAGGAAAGCCTGATGGAGAGTGCACTTCCCAGGGCAACCCCCACTGTTGCAGAAAACACCGATGATGCAATTCCTTGGCAGACTAAATTATGAGTAAAATACTTGTAAAAGCCATGAAGGCACACACATTTAATTTAGACTTCAGGATGCTGTTGCTTTTTTTCCTATTAAATATTAATTCCCTTTAAAAAAGTACTTTTGAACTGTTTTGAGAACACAACTGGTAATCTAATGTCATCTAATTAATTAAGAATTTCATACTCATATGTATTAACAGTCTGCTATTATTGCCGAGGACATCTCATTGGTATTTAAATACATTGAACCAAACATGAATTCCATTTAAATGGCAAGGATCCATACATCTTCCTGGAAAGGAATGGCTGGGAGATAAATCTGACTTTGCCTCCCGGGCATCAATGTCCTGACAGTACATTGAGACAGCTCAACTAGGATTTCACCCCAGTAATCAAGAAATGGCAAGAAAACAGTTTCTCCCAAAACACATCATAGACAGGGTATTTTGTGAGCCCACTGGTGACAAACACAATCTTATCAGTCCCTCATTAACAGCACCACCTCTCTTTTCTGCTCTGCTGTCCTTTCTCACGTGGCTTGTTGATTCTTTTGACATACATTTTTTTGGAGATGTTGACAGGAGCCCTGTAATATCCAGAGTCACAGATGCAGAGGCAGATCTGGCAGGAGGTGAAGATTTGAGCCTCTTTGTTCCCTGAGTCCAGCTCCCACCAAGCTGGGATGGGTACCTTTGGTGCATCCCTGTCTTCCTACGTCCCCAAGGATGTGTCAGACAGCTGGAGAGAGACAGGGTGAAGAAAGGAGGAGATGGAGTGTGGGGGTTTAGCCACAAGAGATGCATCAGCGGGATGTGCTCTCCTTTAAGAACTATCTCAGTTGTTTCCATTTCCAGGATGAGTTCCCAGCACTTATGTATTACTCTTACACTTGTCTAATATGGCTCACATTGATTTTTTCCCCTTACTCTCTGCTGACTGCACAGTCTGAAACACTAAAGACCTTAAAGTCAAGGTCAAGTTTTTATTCCCCGAGTAAACAAGCTGTGGAGAAGGGGAAAGAGGGAGAGAGCACTTATACAAAAAGATAGAAAGCTATTGAACAAATATATTCCTTCTAAAAAACCTCTCCAAGGAAGAAGGCATACAAAAGATTAATTCTTTCAGTCTGCAAATTCTGTAGGAAATAAAATCCTTACTCCTGAGGAATAAATGTTAAGAGCAGGCCAGTGTGCACGTGATCAAAACAAAGCCATTCTCTAATGCCTAAAGTGACCCATGACGTTAAACACTGTAGTGTGTATCTTGTAGTCAAGGCACAATGAAGCATTAAAAATTGTTTCCACCTTGCTAGCCAGGAAGCTTTTCTTTTGCCCATGCACTGAATACTTTTATTCCTCATCATTGTATCTAAGCATTGATCCCATTACATCAAACTCCCAGTGTTATTTTTGAGCAATTAATGACTCCATCCATTATGTTTGTCCATTTGTAATTAGAAGCAAAGTTAGACAGAAAATGTCTGGCTGCTTATCTGTGGTTCACGGACTCCCTTGAGCCTACAAATTTGGCTGGAAACTTGGTTAGAAATAATTTTGGCCAAAGATTTTTGGATGATTCTTTCTTGTCTTGAGCTGAAATACAATGAGTTCAAGTGTTCTGGGGCTTCTGCTTTGGCTTTCTGCCAGACAGAGAAATGGATCAGAAAATAACAATGCAGCAAGGTGGAGGGGCAGGAGCTGCCTCACTGGGACTGACCTGGGTCCCATTCAGACCCAGTGCTGGCTCCAAGAGCATCCCATGCACAAGTAGGGGTAGACACAACCCTCGTCAGCCTCAGCCCTGTCTCTCAAAGATTGATTCAAAGCCTGAAGTCTGATGCTTAATCTCTTTCTGATTTTCATTACGCTTTATCTGATACTTTTCATTAAAACGAGTTAATATGTGTCTGGTAATAATTGCAAGCTGATGTTCCAGCTCTGTTTGGAAAGCAGAGGGTCCCAGCTGGAGCTGACAGCACAGGTTTGGGACAAAACAAATTATCTTATGCAATTTAGTTTAGCTGTTTTCAATGCTAATATAATTAAATGAGACAAATTCTACAAGGAGAGGTAATACCTTTTATTAGAACAAACTAATGATTTGGGGGGAAAAAAGCAGGTATGTTTTCAGGCACAGAAACACTTTTTCAGGCTTGTATGCCAGAAAGCCTGTCAGTGTATCAGCTGGCCCAACAAATGATATTACTTTTCAGTATAAATAGGGCTTCAGTCATACCCTTAGATGATAACAGCAACAATAACACTGCTAACATAATTAAAAGCAGTTGGGGATGATGGAATGCCATTTCACAGCAGAGTTGGACATGAAGTTTCCCAAGAATAGCAGGGTGGAGCCATGCTGCAGACACAAAAATATTTGTACTTTTCTCTTTATCTTTACTCTGCAATTCTGATTTTACTTACACCAGTGTAAATGGAAGCCAGGGCAGTGATCCCGTTTGGATTTTGCATGTGTTTCAGAACAGCCTCACAACCTTGTATCTCTAATGCAGAGGATAAAAGTAGGTCATCCATTTTCTCCACCAGCCTGCTCTCTCAGTAACATGAACCAAAAAGAACAGTGCGTGCACATTTGAGCTGGCATCACCATATTCCATCAAATTATGACCCTTCAGTCCCACCACTGGAGCAATTCCCAGAAAACAGCAATAATGTAAATAAGGCAATAATGCAAATGGTGCAAAAAAAGAGAAATCCTCCTAAGGTGGAAAATGGATTGACAATAAGCCAGCTTAGCTTTCCCTGATGTTGTTTATTTTCTTATTACGTTTTTAAAGCAAATTTTCCCCAGACACCTCACAACTGACTTCACAGACACAAATAGAAACAATTTGTACGTCGTGGTAAATCTTAAAAGAAGCAAATCAAGACTGTTAAGAAAGGAGTCAAGACAGGCAAGATAAGAAGTAGAGAATGATTAAACAAAATAGTTTTGGAAATTAAGATATTAGAATTTGTTCTCTGGGTGAGAGCAAAACATCAAGGAGCAGGGATGTAAAGGAGTTTTTACACATAGGATTAGGCAAGGTGTGGAAAAATCATCTTAGAGGAGACAATAAAATGTGCAACAAAGGGGCTGGAGATTTATAAAGGTTGGGGGGGAAAAAAAAACAAAAACAGGGAGAGAGCTGAGGGCCTGTGTGGAAGAGCACTTGTCAGCTGGCCGGGATTCAGGGGATGCTGTGCCACATCCAGCACCGGGCTCTGCTCCCGGCTGTGCCCAGGAGCCAGCAGGGTGCCTTGGCTGCAGAAAGCAGCTGCTGCAGGGTGTCCCATGCAGCACTTTGTCTTATTTCCCCTTTTCCTAAATACAGTTTCCAAGCCTGCACTTTTGAGTCACCAGACGAAACTGCAAGCTCCACCAGTCTGGGAGAGAGCGTGCTGCTGACATGCGCAGAAATGCTCCAAAACGCCCTAAATGAGCACTGCCAATGTTTATTTCTAAACATCAGAGAACCAGGGAAATAGAGTAGCACTTTGACTGTTTTGATTTGGAAACATTTGTGCAGATTCAACACTTGTCTGCAGCACCCTTCTGGGATGAAACCACATAGGTACAGCAAGTGCCAAAAGTGCAGACACAGAATTTGGAGGGGAAATTCCAAAACTCTGTGTAATTTTGAAGAAAAGCCATTTAAAAGAGGTCTGATAAGGCAGAAAATTTGTATTTCAGATAGCTCACTCCCTCCATAACCATAACTCTCCCAGGAACCTCATGCCTTTGTTTTGTCTTAGCAAAAAGCCAGTAAAAGAGTCACATTTAAAACTATTTAACTATTTTTGACCTAACTGCATTTTAATTATTACATACTAAATGCCACTGCAGGCCATGAAAATAATTTAAAATTATTTTTTTATTTACATATAAATCCATATTTTATAATAGCTACTTTCATGTTTAAGGGAGGTAACATAGGCCGAGGTTCCTGGTGATTCCTATTTCTTATTATAACATCAATTGTGAAAGCAGNAAGGTTCCTGGTGATTCCCAGGAATATAATATTTCTTATTATAACATCAATTGTGAAAGCAGATTTGCCTAATGGAAGGCCTAGCACTGAAATTCTCTATAAAAAATGTATGACGATCAGAAATAATAACCATAACTGTTAACATTGTGTTATTAATCATTAATTTTCATTACTACTATGGATCATAATTATTATGTAGCCACAATAAACACATTGGCGCTGCCATATCTGGGGTGTGATGACAGGGGGTTTTCTGCCTCTTTTTGAGGATTTTGCTGTGTTAAAAGCAGTTTTGCCAGGTTTTCCTCCTCTGCAAAGGCAGTCTGTCCATGCCAGGGGCTGAGCCTTCCCCCACTCTCCCTGGCTCAGCCCCACCAGGGATGTCCCTACCCCACGGAAGCACACAGAGCACAGCTTGGCATCTCAACATTATGGATTAGCACCAGGGCAAGTGCTGGGAAAGAGTGAGTAATTTGCTGTTTTCTGCCTCTTTTAAATCTATGGGTTGTCCTGAAATAATGATCCTGAGGGTGATCCTGAGACTGATATGGGAAGTGGAAAGTGAAAAATCCCACAAATCAAATAGCAAACCTCCCCTCTTTCATTAGCAACCCCGTACAGGAGCAGATGATCCTGGAAAACAAATGTCACAGAGAATATCTTTGGAGGAATTTGTTATTACATATTTACAAATATAGCATTGAGGGGTCACACCAACACAGTTTGCAAAGTTCTGGACATTTTGGGTGTTCATCCAGTGCCTGCCAGTCTCCAAACCCATCCTGACTCTGCTAAGAGCAGCAGCCACACTGCTGTGCAGTATCTTCTGCATCTGTTTCCCCCTCCCTTGCTGGAACCTGGATAATACTCATTCCTCAGTGTTGTGATCACTGTGGAAAGCCCAAACTCACCATTTTTCTCTGAAACATAATTCAGTGGGATATTATTTCATAAAAAAAAATATGGCTGGTATATTTTTGTTTCACATGAAAAAGACTGGGATTCAATAATGCAGACATGGTCTCATGGGAATGAAATCCCTGCCTATATTTGGCCACACAAATTTAATTTTTGTTAACCCTAAAGTGGAAGGAAAACTCAGTATATTTAACAGGAGTGACTGCCAGAGCTGTCTGCACTGAAAACCACAGTACAATTGCCTTGGGCTGAGAATAATAATAGAAATGGAAATTATTTGTGAATTGTGATGTTCTGGAGAAAGACTTTTTAAAAGCATCTATGTATAATCTGAGTCACTGCAGCAAGGCCACCGAACCCCATGCTGCAGATTTGTCACTGCTCCATTCCAGCCACTGAGACTCAATTTGCACCTGGGGTTATAGAAAAGACAGGTAGGAGGAAAGGGGATTGGAGAAAGGAAGGCTCTGGGGACACCTCATTGTGGCTTTCCCAGGACTTAAGGCTTATAAAAAAGAGGGAGAGCAACTTTTTACATGGGTAGATAGTGATTTGAGCCTTAATGGTCTTAAACTAAAAGAGAGAGATTCAGATTAGATGTTAGGAAGAAATGCTTTATTGTGGGGTGGTGAGACACTGGCACAAGCTGCCCAGAACAGCTGTGGATGCCCCATCCCTGGAAGTGTCCAAGGCCAGGTTGGATGGGGCTTGGAGCAACCTGGAATAGTGGAAGGTGTCCCTGGCCATGGCAGAGGGAAAGAACAAGATGATCTTTGAAGTCCCTTCCAACCCAAACCATCTATGGTTATATGAAAACAGAAGAAAATGGCACTAACAATGCACAGTGAATGAATCAGAATTTTCTGATCCCAGTGGCACTGAAATGCATCTTGATTTGCTGCTCACTGGTGTAGCTAATGTGTCCCTTTCCTCCTGCAGAGTCTAGAAACAGGTAAAGGCTCTTGTGTCATAAAGGGCATGAGAGCCACCTGTAGGAAATGACAGTTTATTAGGAATTCCTTGCTATCCTGATTCTTGCAGCAAAATCCCAAAGGGCTGCAGGGAGGGAGGTAAAAAGATGTGCTTCTGTGGCAGCAGGGTCCAGCTACCCCATCATGACAACGTTGTTGTGTCTGGTGTCCAGATAGACTCTGGGCAAAAGCACTCTTAAACCAGTTAGATGAGGAGGCCAAGGCCCAGAAAGAGTGAGATTGCAGAGGTGTTGATGACGTACAGCTGCAATCCTGGCTCCACACCATTGATTGGGATACGTTTCCAGTGATGCTCAGACTGCCACAGCAGGGATGTGTGAGTGTTGCAGGCACCTCACAGCCCTTTCCCACAAAACTGCCCTGTCTGTGGGCATATTGAAACCCCAAATTCATCTGCTGCCAATGAAGAGACTTTAGAGTAAGACACCCTAAGGCCTTGAATGGCTTCAGGTGTCCTGGGGAGCTGCAGCATCTGAGGAGCTCCACCACACAAGATGTCCCTAAATCTTTTGGCTCTGCAGCACAGGCCACCAGGGCTCACCCACCACAACATCCTGAGCACAAGGATGTGCCTGATTGTTGAGAGGGTCCCTGCTCTGCAGCGAGCACCACTGGGGAGGAAGGTGAGCTTAAACACCAGCAAAGCCATGGTCTGGGGGTGCCAGAGCAGAGACAGAGCCAGCCATAAACAGATCCAGTTCCACAGTGACTGTTTGATTAAGGCTATTTTTGGAATCGAAACTCACGAGTGGGAAGGGAAGCAGAAAGCAGATAAATGAGCCTTTAAAAGGCACTCAGCCACGTTGCTGAGCTCTCTCAGCCGTTTCAGGCGGTGAGGAACAGAGGACACAATAAATCCCTCTTTGTTCTTCTGCCCCCTCTCTGCGCCCGATCGGAGATAAGGCACAGGCAAGGGTTCATGTTACTCATAAACCACGGGGTTATTAATTAACCTGCTTGGCCAAATAAAGTCCTGATAAGGGCAGAGCCCTGGTGGGGCCAAACCCAGGTGCAGTGGGGCCTGAAGACCATGGGGTGGGCAGGAATGTCCATGTCCTGTGCCAGGGCCACAGAGTCACCCATGGTCACACATACGCAGGGTGCCACCATGCTTTGGGGCACAGAAAAACTCCATTTCAGCAGCCCCCTTTTTGCACAGCAAGAACGGGGATGTTGAGGAAAGGCAGTGATGCACGGTTGGATGAAGACATTGCTTCCTTTTAGCAGCTGGAGATGAGACAGGAGTGATAACAGTGAGAAAAGTAGATGAATATGGATGTTTTAGTTCGGTTGTCAAATCCAAAACAGGGAGAAAATGAGTAAACTCAAGTATTTTCCTCGACAGGAAGAGAAATGGTCTTTTTTTTATTATATAATTCTGGTTTAAAAAATCCTTTCCTAAAATTTAGGTCAATTTTTAAACAACAAAGCTTGTTTCCAAACAAAAAGTCAAAATATTTTGTTTTGATGATGTTGAAACAAAATGTCTCCGTATCTCCAAACCATTTCTTTTTGACATGTCAGAATGAAACATTTGTACACTTTCTAATTTTTTTCGCAAATACCGTTGGTTCCTGCATTTTTCAGTGAACTTATCCATTCTAGGGATGTCACTCAACTCTAAAAATTACCATACATATAGAGCTACCTCTGTTACCACATTATGTCTCATGCAAGCGTGCCAAATGTGAATTCCTCACAAGGGAGCTGATTAGACTTCAAAGCTGACCAATAAAGCCTGAGAAGGCACAATGCCAATTAAAAGGGTCAAAATGTTCATCAACTTTCCTTCAACCCTCCCCAGGGTCCCACTCTGCAGGTCAGTGCTGTGAGGCACAATCAGGTGGGTTGCAGCCTTTGAAGAGCACATATTTGGGGGTCAAACCAAAGATCACACCCCCTCACGTGTGTTCAGATTAGTGCTGTAATTCTCATTAAAGCAGCCTGTCTAAATCAGAGGCTCTGGGAAATGCATTTGATGGATCATTGTAGGGACTCTGTTGATCTGCAGGTCTCTGCAGGTATCTAAAAAAACTCTCTGCTGGCTTCTTGCAGGGAGGTTCTGTGGGATCTAGCCATGAAATCATGGACACACCTGGAAATCTGTGAGTCCTCCAGACCCAGAAATTTTGTGTGAGGAGCCATGAAAGAGAAATATCCCTCTATACAGCCCTGAGGAATGAGCTGCCCAGGAAGGCTGGTAGGTAGCTGCAATGCTTGGGGTGACTCTTCCTGTCTCATTTGTCTTCAGAAAGCGTCTTCTAGCCTTCCTCTGGGGGTCTGATCATCAGCTCCCTGGTTAAATATTATTAGACTGGGGGTGTTGCAGGATTCTTCTGCTCCTGGTGTCTGGGTGTCTGGGTAGGTGAGAGAAGCCCAGGGGCTGCTGGGGTGGTGGGGTTTTATGGAGGGTGGCAGCCTCTGAGCTGCCAAACCCTCCTCAGCACAGCACATCCATATGAGGCCACAGCTGGCACACGCCAGAGTTTCATCAGCTCCCACTGATTTAAATAAAACCCCCCTCTTTGTTGCTAATCACTCCATTCAGGGTTGGAAAGTCCACAGAACCAAAAATATAACCAGTTAGTCAGCAGGTTTCTGAATATTTTGAGATAGTGCAGGTCAAAAGTCAGTTTGCCAGCATTATCTTGATTATCCTATGGAAGTCTTTACTCAAAAATAGTCTCCAAAAGTGCAAGGTTAGCAAAACTTGGAGCTTGAATCATTGGAAAACATTAAACGTACTCACCAAGCTAAATTCACATGAGGGCAGTTACTGTGTAGTAGGCAGAAGCTTTTTAACTAACCTTTTATGTTTTGGTGCTTATTCACATCCAGGAACAATCTTATAGGTGTAAGGTTAGAATAAAAAATAATAACTTCCTAAAATCATAATGCAGGGGTTTTATATTCAGATCTACCAGGTGCATGCAGAATCATAGAATCATAGAATGACAGGATGGCCTGGGTTGGAAGGAACCTTTAAAATTACCTTATTCCAATCCCCCTGCTGTGGACAGGGACAACTTCCACTAGACCAGGTGGCTCAGAGCTTCATCCAGCCTGGCCTTGGACATTTCCAGGGATGGGGCATGTGCATTTATTGCTTTTTAAAACAAATCATAGGTTAAAACAATCTACAGAGGTTGCTGGTGTCAGGACAGCTGGCAAGCATGGTACATGGAGAGGTTTTTTAGGGAATCTGTTTCTCCAGGGTGTTTTCTTGGTCATCCTTAGTGGTCGGGGATGCAGGGGATGCCTGGGCTGGGAGCACAGACTCCCTGTGTTCTCTGTGCTGTGTGACTTCTGGCTGTAGGAGGCACCAAAAGGATCCTCCAGCTTTCCTTATCTGCCCGCATGCACACACAGACAATTTGTACACCTTCATCTCATTCCTCCATGCTCCATTACAGTGATTTATGTGCTGTCCGTCATCTGGAGCACTGGAGGAACACAAGTGAGGGAAGAGCAATAAACAAATAATAATCAGCAGAGATAACACAGCAATGAGTCCACAAATGCTACCCCCAAACAGGCAGCAGTGTTAAGCTGCCAAGGAAAGGGATATTAGGGGGGCTCTTAGTTCTCCAGAGAAGGGCAAAAGAGGGAGCCTTTGGCAGGGGGTTAAATCCTATGGAGGAGTGATCCATCACTGTGTTCTTTGAAGGGCACAGGCAGCACCAGAACGGGTTGGCTGTGGACATGGAAAAGGAATCTGATATTGTGAAATAGAAAAAGGAGAGCTCCTGGTCGGGAGGTAAAGAGGGACATGGATGGTGGCAGGGAACAAGGCTGGATTGGGCTGCACTACTGAATGTGGCGTGAGCACTGAATCCCCCTGCCCGGCCAGGCAAGTACAACAGGTGTTGTGTGTGCCACAGAGCTGATGAGGCCAAAAAATATTCATCCTTTTTACCCTTGTGACCATGCCTTTGATCGCTGCTTGTCACCTCAGGGCTCTTTGTCACAGCCAGAGCACAGCCTGGCTTGGCCAGGGCCGCAGGAGCGTGACACGCCCAGGTCTGTGACAGCTGTGCAGGGAGACAGGTGGCTTTGGGAAAGGGTTTGGGGTGGAACGGACAGCAGAGATGCACCACCATCCTCATCTGTGTGAAGGCTCACCTGGCCCATGCTGGGGCTCTTGGGGGCTCTGTGCAGGGCCGGGGGCTGGACTCGATGATCCTTGTGGGACCCTCCCAGCTCGGGACATTCCGTGATTCTCTCTGCAGTTTGTGTCTCAGAACCACTGGCACTGTGCTGGCCCCCAGCAGCAGCTGTGGGGCTCTGTGGCTGAACAGGGGCCTCTTGCTCAGCACCCAGCATCCCTACATGATCAGAGAAGATCTGGGGCACTTTTAGATATTAGCGGATGGTAAATTTTTCCCTTCGTTTGTTATTCGTGATGAATAATGAATTATTCTCATAACATTTACTATGCTGTTCATTTATTATACAGGAGAGGGGAATGTTTAGAGCTAATTATTGCTAGGAAGGCTCTGCACTTGCAAAATACATGACTTTTGCATATTTTTATATCTGTGCTCCACGTGGGGGAAGGGCTGTTTATCTGTTTTAGCAGGTTTTTGCCCCTCTGACACCCAGCCTCACCACCTGCCTGCAGGCAGGACAGATGTCTCCCTCACCATCAGCAGCCAAGCTGCTCTTCCCCTTTTGCAGGAGGAGTCCCTGGAGTAGGTCTGGAAATTAAATTGTCGCTTTTCCTTACATGCAGCAGTAAGGAGGAGCAGTGTTTTGCTGGCTGATGGGGCAGAGCTCCACAACAGCATCACCCACCATGGCCATCCCATCACCCTGTTGTGAGGCTGCCACTGCTGCCAACACCTCAGTAGCTGCATCCAGAGAGAAATCCTACACTTCAGTGCCATGTCAGCCATGAGCCAGGGTCTGTTACCTGGGAAATGCCCAGAGCAGTGAGCGATGGCAGGGCTCAGTGCCAGGCATTCCTGGAGAAGCCAGACAGCCAAGTCCAGGGGAGCCAGGAGGAGATGGCCTCCTGAATGGGGAGAGGTTGGGGACACTGTTTGTTATGCTCTAAGTACTGTATTGGGAGACTTAAGTGAGTAATGCCCTTAACAGTGGCCTACCAAGGGCTGTAAATTGTCACTTGTCAAAACTAACGCTGCGCTGCTGCTCACCAACAGATTTATCCTGGCCATTTACAGTTGGTAAATAATTTATCCATTATTTTGAAAAATGCTTTTAAGGAGACTTGAGCCTCATGTCCACCTCCTCTCCCCGGGGTGCAGGGCACAGCCCTCTGCTGGCTCCCCGTGGCCAGCTGTGTCCGTGTCCGGCAGGATCATTGTCCTGGCTTTCCTGGAGTGCCCAGCTACAAGAAGCAGAGCTGGCAGAAAGGTTGTAGTGTCCCCAAAGCTTAGCCCTGTTTGTTGCTCCCAGCTTGAAAGGGAGCACCATGGACACACCCATGCGTGTGCCCTGTGCCTTTCCAAGTCTTGTGTGACAGCTTGTGGGTCCAACCCCCAGCTGGAGAGAGCTGGCAGAGATACCACTGACCTTGATGGAGCAATGCACGTTTACAGCAGGAGACAAGCTAGTTTGTGCTGTCTAATATCCTCCTTATCTTCATTATGTGCCTAATATCAATGTCCTCTTGTGGCTTCTAGAGATACCCTTACATATCTCTGGATAACTGTTACCAGAGCTAAGCCAGTGAGAGGTTTATAAACCCATGGGGAAAGATAGTTCAACACCATGTTTCTGAATAATTGATTATCACGTGCTTCAGTATAAAACTGATCTTCAGTGATACCCTTTTGGCTGTTCCTCATCATCCCTTTTTGTTTTATTTTCATTCCCCAGCAGAAATCTCTCTCCACCAGCTGCCTTTGTAACCTGGTAAGAGCATTGTGAGCTGCCAGTTAATGATCTTTTATTTTATTTTTCATCCTTGTAGTGGTAAATTATTGTGTCAGCACAGAGACGATGCAGGTGACTAACCTCATAAAATGTAGTAAATGATTAATAAAATCTCAAATAACAATAGCTCCATGGGCAGATCATAACTCGCCTCTCAAGCAGCCCCATGCCTTTAGAGGATACTGGCTGATTGCACTGTGGGTGAGATTTTTTCTTGCGGTGAGATGACAGAGAAATGCCAGCCTAGAAACAGCTTGTGAGCACTGAGAAGAGAGACCCCAGACCCTGATTTCCAGGCACAGGGAAACCCCCCTGCACTGAGCAGTGTCAGCACAAGCTGGGGTCCCACAGGTTGTGCTGTGCTCTGGTGCCACTGGGGCCAGGGCCACGGCTGGCTGGACACAGGGACACCAGGAGCACGTGCTTCAGGGCAGGGGCACCCCTGTGGGCACGGCAGGATGCTCATGCCTGTGGGTGATGGAGGGAGCCTCTGCTAAACCCTAACCATGATCCCAGAGACACAGAACAACTGCTCCAGAGTCTGCTCCAAGGGGCTTTTTAAATTATCTAGCTCTTCAGACAGGGACAATTTCTTTCGGTAAGGTTAAATTAGCCACTTTGATGGAAAGGCTGCTGGGCTGAAGCCCACTCTCAGCAGATTTCAGAGGGGATGAGGGTTTGGCATGCAGTGACAAAAGTGGTCCCTGCTTCCTCAGAGATTTCTGAAGCTAAACAACTGTCCAGAGGCAAGCAAGTGCTAAACAGGAGCAGATAAAAGCCTTGCCTGGATGCTTGCCTGCCCTTCCCACGGGAAGCTGAACCACCAGCCAGCAGGACTGGGAATGCATGCACATGAAGACACTTTCTGTTCATATTTAGCTTTACAGGACCCACAAAACTCAGAGCTGCAGAGGCTGTGCCTCAGCTGCATCCCCATCACTTTGGCACTTACCTCCACAGACACAGTATCCTTGCAGTACACAAAAAAAATGCCTTTCTTGAAGCAACTCTTTATTCCCTGAAGGCACAATATGGTACAGAGACCTCAGAGAAAGGGAAACAAACTGTACTTTTCCATGTGACTCCAACTATTAATATTCCAGTATTGGCCAAGCACTTGTAGAGCTGTAATGAGAACATCCTCTTATGTGCTGTTTCCAGGATTTATGCACAACAAGCAATACATAAATATCAATTAATGAAGCAACTATAGAAAAATTAATTAAAACATGAGAGGATAGAAAAGCCCCCTAAAAAGGAACGACATGTTCACAAACCCCTCCCTCCTGTTCAGAAGAAAGCTCTCAATTCCAGAGGAAGGAAAGCATTAATTTTTTTTTAATTGCACAATACTTTTAAATTAATTTTCATAAGCACCACGATGGAAACAGCAAATGGGGGAGGGAAAATCAAAGATTTCAGGCTTAAATTAGGACTCGATAGCTGTCTCTTCCCTGCTGGTTCTGATCCAAACTCCCTCTATCCCTTAATTTCTCTGCGGTGGCAGACGTGCAGACAGCAAGGAGCAGCCTGGCTGGGGTCCTCCATGAAGTCCTTAGTGTCAGGGCTTAACTAATGGCACCTAAACCTATACACCTAAATCTATAACCATTAATGTATTAATTAGCCTGAATTAAAACTAAAAGCTATTAAAAAAGACAGCTGAAGGTGAAACCCCCACATTCATGGCAAGGTTGCTTTTTTTCCTGTGCAGCGTTCCAGCCACAATCTGGACATGGTTTGTTGGTAGAAAGTGGCAGCTGAGCTGACCCTGGCTCCAGCACAGCCATGGGATTCTCTCCCTTGGCCATCCCAGGATGTAGCTCATCCTGCTGGAAGGAAACATGGAACAAAACAGGGAAATGGGCAAGGAGCATCTCATGGGCCAGCCAGGCAGAGAGCCACGGACTGTGCTTGGCAGGCAGTGTGGGCAGGCTGGAAAACCTTTTGCAGCCTGCTCACCCCCTGATGACATCTGTGACTGTATTTTCCTTTTTTCTGTGTCACAGTGATTGTCCCTTTGGGTCCTGCAGAGTTCTGGTGCCAAGGAGCTGCCAGTGGCTGTCACAGCCAGGCATTGGACTTGAAGATCATTGGTTGCAAACTGCAAAATGCTCTGATCCTATTTTTCCTCAGGCTTTTCCAGCTGAGAACCAGGGATATCTATTCACTTTCAGTGGAGAAAAAGTGGATCAGTGTGACTGCCTTTTATAGAAAAATAAATGGAAAATAGGGCAACTCAGCAATGCTTTTCCTGCTTTTCCAAGAAGTGCCCAACTGCTCTGCATCCACGGAGGGGGTGAGCACAGCAGCACTAGGACAAATAAACTGCAGCAGTGTCTGCTGCATACATCAGTGCCCTACAGAAACACTGGTTCAGGGATACACAGCCAATCTGTCACACACAAACACCACACACTCACTGCCTGTTATCTGGGGGACTGCCAGGGCTGGACCCTCATTAACACCAACAACCTTAATAACATTTTCCTTTGCCAGCACCCAGAGCTGATATTCTAGAGGGTTTACCTTCAGGCAGCTCCCAGTTGACTTTGTGTGCAGCTGGAGGTTTGCCCGGCTTGGTTTGAACCAGCACTTCAGGAACTGATCAAGGCTGCTCCCATCCAGCAGCTCAAGGTGCTTAGCAAAAAACAGAACTACATCTGACCTACAAAATACAGGATATTTTACAGCATCTACCTCAGAGCCTGATGAACAGATGCAGGTTTTCTAAAAGTCACTGAGCATGTGAGGCCAGTGTCAGGAAGGAGCTGCTGAAGGCACCAATCTCCAGGCCAGACCTCGTCCCTCACTGTCCCCTCTCAGGCAAAGGTCACCCCTGCATTCCTAACACCTACCCTCCTCAGTAAGGAGCTGCTTCATTGAGTTATTTTGCCTTCTGCATTTATCAAAAATATCAACCATTAGCTGCAATGGGTAAAAATAATATTTTGCACATGTGTCAGGTTGCCTCCTTGAAGCTCCTCACAAACGGTGTGAAATCAGTTCTTACAGTGAGCTGGGCAGAGCAGTGCCTCTGTTAATGTATCTGTATTCCCACAGATGGCTGAGAATGATGATCAGAATTTACAACAGGGCAGCAGGGGAGCCAGCCAAGATCTAGGGAAGGCAGTGGTGGGGTCAGGACCAAAGCTCAAGGTTACCAGAGTCCCCAGCTTAAATGAGGGGACTCTGGTAACCTAGGACAAGGAGTCCTTCCTAATGCTGTAGCAGAGTGGACTTAGCCTGTGGCTTTATTATGCTCAGACCACGCTGACTTGCCCTTTTCCCTTCTTTCCACCCTTCCAGCAATACCTAGAGCTGTGCTAACAGCAGCTGGTTCATCACTTCCCTCCGTGCTGGGGGAAGGAGTTCTGCCCAGGGTCCTGTCTGAGCATCCCAGTGGTGATCAGTGAGCACCACCACGGCTCTGCCTTGACCAGGGACCTCGATGCCTTTGCTGCCTCCAACTCCACCTGGCATCAGCTCCCACACCAGGACAGGGCAGGGCATAAGCCCATTTCCTCATTTAACTGAACTTGTTAATTTTTCTCTTTTATAACCTGCATCATTATCAGCAGCAAATTACTGCTATCGATAACTCATTAGCAAATAAAATGAAAGACAACGCTGCCGACATCTGTATGAAACCATGTCTGAGTGGCTCTGGCTCCTGCTTATTGGGCTTTTAGTATTCATTAAGGCTGGTAAACGGTATGTGTTTAAAATGCTGATCTATGCAGCATGTGTTGAACTCTCAATCTGCATTAGCTGAGACAGCGGCTCGTACCAGCTCTGCTGCCTAACGAACTTGATTTATCATAGTTTCCTAAGCCCTGTTTATGAGGCTGTTTTGTTTGTAATGACTTAATATCTTTTTCACATGGGAGAATTTATCAACATCTGTGCATCACATTGTGTCGGGTGTCCGGGTGGCCTTGGCTGTAGCTGTAGAGCAGAGCTGGGGCAGAGTCGCTCTGCTGGGAATCCTGTGACTGCTTTCCAAATGACAGCTAATTTAAAAGGTGGTGCTTCCTCTGGCCATTTGTATCAAAAGAAGGAAAAGCCGATTATCATTTCCTCTCCTGTCCTTTCTCTGTCTGGTGGAGGAAAAGGACTGCAGGGCTGTGGGGCTTGGGAGCTCCCTGCCATGGGCTGCCAGCCAGGTCGGGCGGCAGATAAAAAGATGGGTTGGACGTGTGTACTGTAAAAAATGATATTTGTGCACGTCACCAGGCACTGAGCGGGTGGGATGTTGCTCTGACATTGACTCTGTCCTCTCCAGCAGGCTTGACCCTGACCAGATAAGATGCTCTGTGCTGTTCTGTTTCTTATCTCTAAAGGCTGCAGCCCCATGACATCAAAGATACACAGAACTGTTCCTTGGCACAATTACCCACAACATTTTCACCTGGTGCCCTGAAAACCTGGCTCACAGTCTGCCAAAAGCATGACTTCAGATATTTTTTACACAGCAATTAGAAAAAGACAGGGCATCTTACACCCATTAATATCTTAATGATATTCTCAAACATCTTCCAGTGGCCTCTGGATCTCCTCTGGTTTCCCTTTTGCAAACCAAGGCAACTCCCTCAGAAGGAATTCCCTTATAGAGAAAATGTCTCTATGCATCTGAGGCTTTGTTGGTTGTTTTTTTTATAGTCAGCAAAATAAATATAAATATTTTAAAGCTACATATTAAAACATTAGAAGCTTTCTCTGATACAGGATTACATCCAGCTTTACCAGGAATATGTGTGGTTTCCTGTCTCTGAGGGTGGAAGGTGCACATCAGTGTCTCCAGAGTGGCTGGGATGGCTGGGATGGCTGGGATGGCTGGGATGGAAAAGTAATTGTGAAACACTTCAGGTTTAGGGCACAAAAGCCCTTGTGGGCCTTGCTATGGCTTTGGGAGCTCAGATATGATCCTACACTGCTGCACTCCCCACTGTGTTTCACTGTTAGGAAACTTCCCACTTCCTGGGAAATTTTTTTGGCTGAACCACAGACAAAAAAATCAAAGAAGATGACTATTCTTCTTACTTGGAAAACATCAGTATTTGATGTTGCTATTCAAAGGCCAATAGACCCCCACGAAAAAGGCACCTCTGAGCTACACAGGGCAGCAAAAGGGGGAATTGGGAACCAGGGTGCTGCTCATCCAGTTTCAGGTCTCCTCATGCAGCAGACCAGTGTTACAGCAATGGTAGCAGTAGTCCTCTTGTAAACACACTTTACTGGGTCACATAGCACATTTGTTTCCAATTTGCTTATTCCTGTAATTTGGCATATAATTTCTCATCCACAGCATCTGTGGAAATTTTTATTAGAAGGGGAAAAGCAGTGAAAAAGATCCCCCAGTCCTGGATTTGATTTCTGGCTTGGCCATTAACCCAGGCCATCATTATGCAAACAGCCACTGGGTTATCTGACTTCATGCAAAAAGACTTGCTGTCGTGAGGGGTTGGGGCAACAGTACAGGACTTTGGGGGAATATCTCCCTGTCTCTCCATCTCTCTGCATCTAAAATATCTCTAAGAATACTTCTTTCCCAAGGTTGAGCTGACTTTTATGGCTTTACTTGGAAATCTTGAAGGGGAAGTGCTATTAAAGCACAGATAATGATTATTAAGTGATGGAGAGGTATTTTAATGAAATATGCTGGCAAGGTTCCCTTTACTGTGCAATTTCACTGTTAAACAGGCTGCTTGAAGAGCTGCACATCTTCACTTTCTGAGAGAATGGCTGAGAAATAACCAGAGCTGCTTCCCCCAGTGCATTTGTTGCTGGGTCATTCTTTTTTCTTGCCATCTTTCCTTTATCTCCTCCCCAGTAAATTCAGTGTCAGCTCAACAGCTGAAGGAATCCACAGCATTCCTCTCCTGAGTTTCCCACTGCTGGGAAGCCTTTCTCTGTGTGATCCAAAGAGCCCACAGCCCCAGAAACTCAGCCAACACTGATTCCCCAGAGCTGTCACGGGGCCCAAATGCTCCTTGGTATCTGTGCTGTGGCTTATCCCACCCAGGATAAATGGTGTGGGGATGCAAAGGGAATCAGAGGAGATGCAGAGATGTGGGTTTTGACCATGATGAGTTTCTTGGAAAGCATCAGTGGCCCGGACACAAAGCTGAGCTGGGGTCTGGGACCATCATCTTAGTGTGGGGAGATCCCTCACCCCTCACCTTGGGCAGGGACCTTCTTCGTGAGGTTTGGGTTTGTTGCATTCCAGTGAAGTTGGTTTTGGTTGCAGAAAGCAGGAGGAAGCAGTGATTGTTCTGATGACCAGCCTGGCCACAAGTGGCTGAGCTCTCTCCAGCCCTAGAAGCAGCTGTGCTTGAGACAGGAAGCTGCTGCAAGATCTCCCCACGAGCATGTTACCAGATACCATTTCCTTGTGAATGACCTTTTGTGCTGGCATTGGACCGAAATGTGCTCTGCTGAGAGGACCATTCCCCTGAGCTGTCCTCATCCAGAGGCAACACATCCTCACAGCCAATGACTGCTGTGGGCTGAGAAGGTCCCTTTGCAACCTGGCCAAATATTCCTGTGTTACAGTCACGTCCTCAGCATCAGCAGGGCTAGCAGGAGTTTTCCTTCAGATAATTTTTTTCCCTAGATCTGCAGAAGGAGGTGACTTTGGAGTTCCAGTTTGTCCTCCTGAGACCTTCAGGTTAGCCACAAATTCTGGATATGGGCTGGTGTCTTTGCTCATGCCAGTCCTGCTGGGTGCCATAGAGAAGTGAGAACTTTGTTTTGTGGCCATCTCTAGCAGTTATCACATCTCCTGGCATGGGAAGCAGGCTGGCAATCCCCACCATGTTCATTGAGCCCCTGCCAGTGTGCCATGTGAATGGGAAACCAAAACAAGTCCTAAAACCCCTGTAAGAAGAGATTGCTGTAGGAAGATCGACTTCTGCAACCCAGTGCTACCTTCGAGGAAGGCAGCGAAAGCCAGCCAAAGACACCATCTGTTTGTAGTGGAACGTGTAAATTTACATCTATTTCTGAATTCTTGCATTATGAAACTGGAAATGTCTCAGCTGCAGCGTGCACAGGACATGGAACAGCACGGAGATGCACTTGGTGTCTGAGCCCAGGACACGAGGAGAGCCTGCTCATACCGAAAGTAAACGAGGCGAGGCCGCAGCAGGCAGCAGGAACCATTGCAAAACTTCTGTGTCTCCCAGAGCCTCTGCAAAGCTCTTCCAAGGAATTCACCAGGCCTCGCCATGGAGGAGTAACAACTGCTTGATGAGCCAGTTTCCCACATTATGTATCTGGCATTTCCAGTGCCTTTTCCCCAAAAATAGTTGGATTTCTGTTTGTGAATCATTCGGATTTGCATCAGTTAGAAGCCTGACTGAACAGTTCTATTTTTTGCTTCTTCTGTTGTCTTCCAGGGTTCACCTCACGTCTCTTTTCCTTCTCTCAATGCCTTCTCCTCACACCAAAAAGGTGACTTTTTCATCTCCAACCTATGTTTTGTAGGAATGCCTGAATCTCTGGACAGAGGTCATCCACCACAGAAGGCCAGCACTCATGGCACAGCAGGCAGAGGCTTTGCAGGTTGTTCTGGGCTACCCAGAGGTGGATCCCACTTACTGACCATGGGCTGGAACCCCTTGATTTGGAGACCAGTGCTCAAGGTTAACATGGGCTCTTGATCTGTTAAATCCCAGCCCTTGGGAGTTAGCAGCCTCTGGTACTGGTGTGTATCAGCACAGTGAATGTACAGTGGTCATTCTACAGGGCAGGAATGCCTTTGGGACATTTTCTAGCCCAGAAAGGCCTGAATCCTTGTAGAATTTTCAATGTGCTTCTGTACAATGAACAGTGATAAAGACATGAAAGAAAGCAAACTGCCACCAGAGTGTGGAGCATTCCCATGAACTATTCCAGAAATGTTAAACACCATTGGCACAGAATGATTATGGGGAGGTTTGGAAGTGTGAATATCCTTAGACTTCATGGCCAAGGTGAACATTTGCTCAGCCATGTTAAACCCTATTAGTCAAGTCGTGTGTTAGAGAGCTCTGTCTTCCTAATGGAACTTCCCTGCTCATTTGTCTCACAAAAACATTGCACCCTCCCCTCAATTAAAGTTGCATGGAGCCTTCAGCTCTGTCAATGGTGTAATTTGCATTTTCCTTGGCTTGTGAGCCTTGGGGCTTTGTCTTGTGTTACATAGGATATGCTATACAACAATTAGCCTGGAACCAAGGCAACATGCGTTTACATGATAATGAGCTATTTTCCTCTTCAAAGCCTGACTCGTGCATTCCAGTCATCTTCCAGTCATTTAGTGTGATTCTAGCTGGTATTTTTCAGATTTTGGCCAGCCATACAGCTTTGGGATGGCAGGAATATGGCTCCTATGACCATTTGCTACCAGTCCTCAAGCTGGCAGGGCTGACTGAGAGTAATGGAGAACAGGTGAAGAATCAACTGGGTCCTTCAATTATCATTCTGTGGTTGCCTGACATTAGCATTTTGAACTGATATCAAATTTATTTTTTGAAAGTAACATATTTTATAGTTTTAATGCATTAGCTGGATGCTGTGAAACACTTTCAGCAGCCTTAGTGTATTCTGGCTGTTTTCTGATTTCACAGGGTTTGGGCTCATTCCTATTTATTAATGCTGCCCCTTGGATAATTACAGCTCTCCTCCTCTGTGATCACCTCTGATCATATTATAATTTCCTTTAATCTTCATATGAAACTTCCTTAGATTCAGGATCCAGAATGAATTTGAGTATTATTGATCAAAATAATGTGCCACGTCTTAAAAGAGCCGTTACTACATGGTGTATATTCTTGCAGCTCATTACAGCAGAATCACTTTGAAATGCAGTCTTGTCCTCTTCCCTGTAATGGGAAGAAATGATATAGTCTTGATGATACTATTGTTCCCCCCTTTGGGTGCAGGATTAGCATCAATCAGCTGGACAGCGTGATTGATTTTCTAATTAATAAGGCATTTGTATCAGCTTGCATAACCACACAAAGCTTAATGGGTTCCCTACTGCAGCCGAAAACTGATTTTGTGTGTGTGAATTTACTCCTGCACTTGGAAGCTTTTTAACCAGTGGCAAGGCTAGTTGTAGAATCCTTTACCTAGAGCTCCACAGTGTAGTAAAGGATTTAAAGCATGTTTCACTAATCACCACAACCAGATTTAAAAGCTTATTTTGAATGAAAGCTTTTGTTCCAAGGCTCAAAAACAATTGAGAGGTATGGGAAGAGAAGAATTAATGCCCATCAAGGTGAGCTCAAAATACAGTTGGTGCAGCACTGCTCCACAAGAGCACCAGGGGTGGGGGCTGCCCAGGTGCACTGCCCTGCTCAGCCTAGCATTGCTTTTTAGCATTGTTTGATTTATCCTAAAACAATCCCTGGGCTACCAAAATGAGCCATCCAGCTTTACCCTGAGCCCTGTGAGCTCCCCTCGGAGACTGTGTGTCACCCTGAATGCTGTAGCAGCTGTGACCTCAAAGGGATGCTTGAGTTAGAGAATTCCCAGCCCCCCCAGATCTCCTAAGTGTCAGAGATAGTGGCCAGGACAGGGAAAGGCCAGTCAGTAGCCTTAACTCTGCCCCATGCCAGGAAAATCTGAGTCCAGCTGCCACAGATACAAGACTGGAGGGTCATAGTGTGACCAGGTGGTGCTGAGGAACTGGGGCATGTCCTTGGTGAATAAAAAAGCAGAAAAGCAGCAGAGGGCTGTCCCACTTCAACATTCTGGGTTATGGCAGCTAATTATGCTGTGACAGCATAAATGATCTAGGGTGTGAGAAGCTCCCACCTCTCCCTGCGTTTGAAGGGCCCTTTGCAGCCAGGGGCAGGGCTGCATCTGCAGCAATGCACCTGGACCATGCTGCATGCTGGATTCAGTTTCCCTGGGAGGATGGTGATAAACCATCAGGCAGAAGCTGAGCAGAGAGGGTGTCCTGTGGGACCTTGCTACAAGAAAAACACTGGCTTCAGAAATTCTCATCTGATGCACCAGTTTCTTGCACACGTGGCCTTCCTGCACTGCCAGTCCCAGGGGAGCAAAGCTGAAATCAATGAGAAGAGCTGGCATCTCCTTCAGTTCAACTTTGATCTGGCTGCACGGAGAAAATGGTTTAATTCCCACTTTGCATCACTGTGTCTTCCAACAAAAGGAGAGAATCTGTGGGCTCTGTTCCTGGTATGAGTCTCCCCTTGGCTGCACGGTCCCCAGGAGCAAAAAGATGAAACAAAAGCTAAATCTTGCAGGCAGCCCAAACTAAACGAGGTCAAAGATGTTCCGTGATTTTAATCTACCCTGTAAATTAAATGTAGTGCAGATGGGAGCATGGTGAAGCTTCCTCAAAATCTTTTGCCCTGGCTTACACTTTCCCAGCCCCCTTGCACTAAATTATAAATCCGATGGTGAAAGCTATACATCAGCATGGATTTTGGCCCCTAGCCCTAGCACACTGTCTAGAGAATGAACAAGCTTCACAGTGTTAAAATAAATAGACTCACATGCAAGCCTGGGATGATTTAAACCAGCTCTCAGTGCAAGAATCAGCGGCCACCCATGTGGTAGTTATGGCATCTGGGTCAGACAGTCGGGGATGGCAGCTCACAGGCTAGGGGTGGGACTGGGGGGGTCACTCCACTCCCAGCTGCCAGGAGAAAGGGAATGCAAAGCTTTGGGGGGAAAAAGACACTGGGAATAATCTGCTGTGTGAGCTGTGCAGGCTGCTACCAACCACCACGCACAGGGCTGGGGGATTCCTAGCCTGGTCCAACTGATGCATTTTATTCCTTGAACAGAGTCACAGAACATCCTGAGTTGGAAGGGACACACAGGGGTCACCAAGCCCGGCTCCTGATTTGGCCAAAATGGTGATACTGGTTTAAAAGGAGGTGGTACTTCCATTAAATGAAGAACACCTCAACCTGGCTTTAAACTGCACTAATCTGAAGTGATTTACTACAAGTAACATGACAGCATCTCATCCTCTGTTGGGATATAATGACATACATTTGGAGCTACATGTCAGATCATCCCTTGCATTTCAGGCCAGTTTTGGCTCTCAGAGGACAGACTGGTTTGCTGCTAAGGAGAACTCCAGTCTGCACCAGCATCTCCACACACCTCAGAGCTGCAGCTCAGGAGCAAAACTCTCAAAGCCTTTTGTAAAGCAACATCCCCATTCACAGGATATAGAAAGTTCTGTGATTTCTCTACCTAGGATGAAAAAACAACAAAATGGTTGCTGGAGAACTCTGAGGGTAATGAGGTAGGACAGACTGAGTTCATGTTGCAATATCCCAGGGCAGTGGGGCTTCCATAGGAATGCTGTTGGTCAGCTGAGACTGTGCAATCACTTTAAACCCCCAAGGAGGAGGTTCACACTAAAATATTTCAGCCCTTCTCCATGAGGTTAGAAAAACACACTGTTAGAATCACTCAGCTGATGTGTGATAAGGGAGGAGAAGATGGAGTGCATGAGTTTCTGCCTTGTACCTCTATCATGAGAGACTGGTACAAGCCACAGTCTGTGGGGACCTTTCCTGTCCTGGTGGCCCAGCTGAACAGAGGGAATTTAGGAGCTGGAATTGCCCCGTTTGGCCACAGGCAGATGCCTCCCTGGCAGAGCAGTGAAAAGTACTGGGTGTGGGACCTCCTGCCCTTGCTGAGATGCTGGAGGAGAATTTCCAGCTCTTGGATTAACCTTGGAGGTTTTCCCAAGCTCTGTCGAGGCTGCTGCTGGAGGCAGGCAGCTGCAGGCACATCCAACCCTGACACACAGCTCTGCTTTGAGAAGAGCAAAACCCCATCACCTGGGCAGGCTCCTGCCTCCTTGGCTTTCCCTTCACCTCTCACCCTCCTGACACACCCACTGACTTTTTACACCTTGTATCACACAATACACATGTCCATCTTGGAATGCTCAGATTTCTGCTGTGATCTTTGATTGGAACAGGATGGGATGCTGGGGCACCAAGTGCAAACAGATCCTCTTGGAAGTAACTGGATTCTCATTTAGATTTCATATTTGTCCTATGTTTTATCCTTCTGGGGAATTTGTCATCCCTAATTAAACTTGGATCATATAATATAATGTGTAACCACCTTATTGATTGTTCTAAATGTGCAATCATTTATTATTTTGCTTACTCCATTGGCTAAATGGCATTTTGTTTTTTGAGACCAGCTCATCCTTTGCTCATCAGTTCAAAATCACTGGCATTATTCCATGAATCCACAGATTCATTATATCTTGTTAATAAAAGGGGATAAAGCTTCTGTAAATAATTTTATTTCATTTGTTTTCCCCAGAATGGAGAAGGAGATAGAATGCTATCCAGGATTTCCTAAGCAAGTCCATCTGTACATTCAAGTGTTTTTTGGCTGCGTGGTGAGAAGTGCCAGTGAGCACATCTCTGCTGCACACTCAGCCTGTCCAGCCAGCAGAGTCAGGGCACGGGGAAATGCCACACTCTGTGCACTCAGGGTGGGACAGGAGCATCCCCTGGTAGCAGAGACTGTTCTGACTGCTTCACAAAAGCTGAGGAAAAAGCTGCTGGAAAGCAGATATCTCTGATCCTCCCCATGAAGGCAGACTTATGTCATTTGGACATCCAAGTTGTTTAGCGTGTTGCATAGATTCGATCTCTGAATTTCAAATATTTCACCTGTAAGTAAAAATTGGTCCACTAATATGCTACACCATAACATTTTTTTTTACTTCATTTTTTCCTAAGACTGTTTTTTCTGTGAAAAGTGAGACTTGAGCAAGGTCCCTGGTGGATGGCAGCTCCACGGTGGCAGCCCCAGTGCTGTCAGAGCCACAGCACTTTTCTAAGTGAAGTTACAGTCTGTGTTACCTAATCAAAGCTGATACTGGATGAGAAGGGAGATGTTTTCATCTCAATAAGTGCAAACAATCTCACTTCTTATCTATAAATACACGCATCGAATTTCCCCTGGCCCTCTCTGTTGTATTACACAGCTCATGCTATATTCCAGTTTCTGACAGTGAAGATGTAGAACATTTTATGATTCTCCATCACCTACCCAGGAATAAAACCCTGCTGGGTTCAAGCACTGTGTGGCCGTGCTGTGTCTGGGATGGCCAGGTGCAGCCCCATGTCACCACTGATTTTGGTGATGTTATAAAGATCTCTGATCCCAAATATCACCCTTTTCCCAGTTCTTCCATGTCCTTAGGAATGCCATTGCCTTTGTGGTGAGACCTACCTATCATATCTCTGACCACAAAAGCTTTGGGAAAGTGACCACACTTAGTAGTTGTGGTAGAGTGTGCACACATCGAGCCCTGATCCCAAATCTGTAGCAGCAGAGGGGTTATTCCCATCAGCCTCTGCTGGCTGTAGTTCAGGAGGCTTTTTTGTTCTCCAGCAAGTCTTTCCCTAGAAGGGGATTTTAGCTTTGAGCTGTCTCCTTTTGTCTTTCAGAAAAAACATCCCAGCCTTAAAGGTGAAATTACTTAACTCACTCTGTGTCAGAGATCAAGAAATGCTACATCTGTTTTTATCTCATGCAGCCCGTAGCTGCAGAAAGGACAGATTATCCAGGGTTAGGCAAACCCCATCCCCCAGCTGGAGAGCAGAAGAGCATTCCCATCACTGCTGGAAGAGTTAAGGATGGAAGTATCTGAACAGCTGCCTGCTTAAAGCCTCTGGCTCAAGCAGAGATCAAGGCAAATATTTCTCATTTCTTGCAGGAATGATAAAAGGAAATAAAAATCCGAAAACATTTTGTTGAAGGCCAGCTAAAAGCAAAATAGACAGTTTTATAATTATTTGTACTAATTCATTTTAATTGAATGCTGCTACATTCAGTCTCAGAGGACCTCTTGCCACAGCAGCTGAGAAGTGGGGAGCAGAGGTACCCCCAGCTCTGCTCACCCTCTGCTCTGTGCTCAAGTAGCCCCAAAAACAAGCACAAGTATTAAGATAGAGAAATGGTTTTCAGGCAATATTAGATAATTTGGAAAGTGCTTGGGAACTTAGGAATGGTTCATGCTGAACAAGGTGAGAAAGTGGCAAATTTCAGGGTGGTTATTTGACTTTTCAGGCTCAAAACAAGCTCTATTATTTTTAACATCATTTACTGATGTCATTGTAGCAGCTGCTTGAAAGCTGGTGGGGTTTTAAATGACCTGGGAAAAGGGGAATATATTCAGGTGTGTTGCACATCAAGGGCTGGGGATGCATGGCTTGGTCAGACACCCTGTGGCATGAGGGGGTTAATGGTCCATGGGATGATGCCTGTGGTGTAGGAGAATCCTCTGGCACAGCACGGGCAGGAACTTTTCAGCTGCTATTTGGGAGGAAAGCCTGAGCTTGCAGGGAGATGCAGTGAGACTCAGGCTCTTGTTTTCTCTTCAGTCACAGAGAGATGTGGCTCACCAGCCTTATGTGGCAACAGCCAGGGGGAGAGAAGGGCAGAGGGAAGAGCTGCAGCATGAACGCCTCCAGGGTCCTTCTCTCTCGGATCACCTCCTCCTCTCACCCCTGAAATATTTCAGAGGAAGGTTTATCTTTAATTGCAGAACGTTGTGCAGAGTCTCTGTATTATTAAAATGACTCCTGATTTTCTAGGGGTATTCTGTTAATTAGTAGGTTTCTCCTCCCAACTAGGCTGTAAATGGAAAGAATACATACTAAACCGATTGCCCTACTTATGCAGCTACTCAGAGGAATGCTAAGATGGATTAACATGCATAGCAGAAGGCTTATGACCCTGGGAGACAGAAGAACCTGGAATAACCTTAATATCCTGTCAACTTGCATTACTGAACCTCAGTGAACAAGAAGAGCCTATTTAGCAGTCTGTCTTGGAGGAAAAAATCATATCTTTTATCTGCCTTATTCCTCCCTCTTTTCAAATGGAAGTGGGTTTTTTTTTTTTTAATCTCTCCCAAAATTATTTTTATGAGGCATAATAAAGCTGTGTCACCCCCCCCACATCTCCCCATCCTAAATAACACCCCCACTGCATGGAATGGATCAGCTCTTGAGAGGTGCCTTTGTCATGCTGGTGTGTGGTGAAAACCATCTGCACCCAGCTGGGCAGAGGATGCTGAGCTGACCCAACCTGCTGCTGTCACCAGTGCTGCCCACGTGTGACAGCAGCAATGCCACCTCTCTGCCCCTGCGTGCTCTGTGTGAGGCACCACAATGCCTGTGCTGGGCACAAGGAAGGTGAGCTGCCTTAAAATTGTATAAATCTCTCCTTCCAAATATTTTATTCTCCTCCATGAATTGCCGTTGTGGATTTCAGATCTGCCCCAAGCTGAGCCCTATCACCCAAATCCAAGATATTTTACTGTTCCCAGTCTGGGTTCTTCTGAATGACTGACCCTGCTGGAAAGATGGTAACACCCCTCTTAACAATGCACATCTCAGCCCTTGCAAACCCCTTCCATCACAAAAATAACTACTAAGGGTAGCAACACTCCCAATGGAATGCCCATCCCCTCAGACCTCTGTTACACATTTAACACCTGTGAAGATCACTGGAGTCCATGTAGCTAAACACACCCCTTTGTGCTGAAGTGACAACTTAAAAGTCCCTTAATTGCTCCCATGCTGGGGACAACCCAGCCCTGGCCACCCCTCTCTGGTCCCTGGAACATCACAGAGGAGGTTCCTGTGCTGGAGGGGTAAACTTTAATGGGAGGTGCAGCAATGCTCCCATGGCAGGCAGAATCTTCATCATCATTAATTATTCCTCCTTCTCTCACCTTTCCACTTGGGGTTTAGCTCAGCCTTGATAAAAGAGGGGTTATTTCCTTAATGGAAAAAAAAAAAAGAAAAAAAGTCAGAAATGCATCTCACAATTACAGAGTTCAGTCTAATTAGGACTGAAAAACACACATGTAATTGCCTTATGTGTCTGCTCCTGAGATTCCCTTTCAGTGTTAAATACGTGTGGAGCACCTTCCCTGGTAAATGACATTTTTCTTACAGTTCACAGGGAGCAAAAGGAGAGAGCCCTGTGCTGCTGCCCCTCAGGAAGGTCTGTTCCCCTCCAGCCCTGCTGCAAGGGGCATTCCAGAGAACTGGAAGCAGAAAGCAGCCCCAGGGTTTGGGGCAACTCCTCATGTCCATGGAGGGAGAAAAATGTGCTGAGCATAGAAATAGGTCAGGGCTGAAGCAATGCATCCTCCAGTTTCTTTGCTTGCCTCCCTTAAATAGAGGAAACACTAGAAGCTTCATTTCTATTCCAAGTGAAGGCCTTTGGGCTCAAAAGCCCTCATAGCAAATGCATAAGGAGGGAAAGCAGCAAATACAAGTATTCCTCCTGTATGAAGGAAATTAGAGAATATAGTGAGGGGAAAACCTCATCTGGGACACATACAGTATTTATTCCAGCTACATTTTTCAAAAGCAGCAATCAAACTCTGCGCCTGCTGAAGGATATAATTCAGTTCTCACCGAGGGAAATAGTAAAACTCTCATTTAACAGGATAACTGCTCCTACCCCAGCCATTGCTCTCTGCCTTGGGTGCAGTGATCCCTGCTGCCCACTGCCCCCTCACCCCTCCAGGCAGTGTCCAGTGCCAGGGGGATCATGTCCACCCTTGCCACTTTTCCAGCACGTCCTTCCCCAGCAGGAAAATGCACCCATGTGTACCAGCAGCATGCAGGAGCACTGCAGAGGATGTGGTATTATTTTATTAATATCTGTGTCTGGAGCTGCAGGGTGTGCATGTCCCATGTGAATGGACTGGGCGTTCAGCCCCCTGTCATGGCCTTAGCAGCCATGTGTGAAGAAGGGGTAGGGGGGATGCAGGATCCAGGACGAGTGTTCCAGCACTTGTCCCACAGTGGCAGGAGAAGGGGATTGTGTGGGAAGAGGCAGAAGAAATATCAGAGCCCAGTTAAAAGGTCAGCCAGGCTCTCTCAACCCTAGGTCCTCCCCCAGTGAGGAAATCATAACGTTCTTTACATCATAACCTGTCAAAAATATAAACATAATGTATCAGCCTGGATGTGTCAACTAAAGCCAGGGAGAAAAATGTCTCTGGGACACAGCCAGACTCCAGGGAGTGCCTGGCTGCAGTGCCTGAGTCATGCTTGCACATTGCAGCACATATATTTCATTTGAGTCCAGTTGTCAGGTTTTGTGTTTATTGTGTCTCACGTCACCCAGATGGGGTGATGGCATTGCCAGGTGTGTTTCCATGGTCTGGCAGGCTGGCCTGGCACTGGGGGCTGAGTGCTGGCACAGCTCACACCATCCTGGGTCAAGAGCTGACTTCATGGGTCTTACATTTATGCTTGAGGGTCCAGAAAACTGACACCGTAGAGAGAAATAATAAAAGAAAAATCATAATGAACAAGGATGATGCAGAGCTCAAAGTATGAGATTGCTTGTGAAATTGCCCACGAGACAGAGGAAGATGGAAAAAGATGGAGAAACTTCTCTTGACTTTGGTTGGTTAGAAAGGAGGTGAAGAACTCAACTGTTGATTCATTAAGGTTTCCTCCAGCATATCTCATTGGTTTTGTACCAGCCCTTTCTGCTCAGATCTCCTTCAAAGACCCCAGCAGGACTATGGCAAAAACCCTTAGTGAAAATTCATCCTAAGAGCATCATTTTCTGGGTTATTTTCATTTCCATTGCAGCTCCAACCACCAGAACTATTGCTGGACCCTTCACATTGAGGGACATGTGAAACCCACCTGTGGTCCTGTAAAATTGCTGGAAAAATTGGGAATGGCAAAGAGACTCTTATATGCCTTTTCTCCTTTTAGTTTTTTTAAGGCAGTTGTTTGGCAAGGAGGGGCTGTGCACACCTGGGAGCAGAAACACCAGAGCTGCTGGGAGACAAAGGCAAAGAGAGAAAGCAAAAGGCTGAGATGAGGGTGAAGCACCAGAGACAGCCCCATCCTGCCATGCCACTAGACAACTAAATAATTGAAATAGTATTTGCTGTCAGATTTCCACGTTTTCATAGTGTCCCTTACAAAAACCACTGCACATTATGATGCTATAAATCCTTATTATCTATGTCTTCACAACCAGAAGCTTCCCATTACCCAAAAGAAGGGTGAATCCCATGAGACACATGAATGGTGTTGAAAACACCTCCTGTTATCTTAAACCTTGATTAATCAACCTTATTTAGTACATGATAGTGGGATAATTGAAGCTGTCCCTGTATTTTTTAAAAAGTGCAGTAAGTACTATAGCATCTGCAGCTCCATTTTCTTATTACACAGAAGTTGATGCTTCCTGGAAAGCCTTGTGAAATGCCCTGCTTGGGGACAGTTCCACTGCTCTATATTTTCAGGGCACGTTAGCTGGGGGTTCCTGCTTGCAGCATTTTTAGCAGGAGAGCAGGATTGCTGCTTCTCACAAACCCATCTGTTCCTGCTGCTCATTCACAACCTGGAGCCACAGTCTCCTGTCATCTCCCTGTCACTCTGGAAAATAATAACTGTGGGAGGACAATATAATGGATTGCTCACTGGCGTATTCCTAGATATTAAAAGTACAATTTGGGGGTTGGTTCCAGAAAAATGGAAAATTGTTTTATATGACTTTAACATAATTATGAGGAAATTAGGCCTTATCCTCATCTCACTTGGGTCTACTTTCACTCACAACTCGTAGAGCTGGTGGGTATTTTTGGAATGTGAAGTCTTCTGTGACATTTTTTACAACAGAGGTAATTTGGAGAGAAAAGTTCTGTAATTTTTCTGGGCTCTTTTTCTGCTTCCTTTTTGGCTTTTTTTTCTTATTTCAGTAAACACATGCAAAAAAAAAAAAAAAATCTTGCAAGAATTTTCCACAAAGAGAACAACATTCTGTGTTTTCTTGAGAGCATATTGTCAGGCAACAGAGGGACACAACAGAGGCAATTTGGGCTGAGGGAGTTGTTGCCCAGATAGTTTTGTGTCCTCTAAAGCTGCCTTTGTCCCCCCATATCGTCAGGGTCCATCAAATTCTGCTGCTCCGACTGACTGCCAAGGGAAGCTGCGAAAAAAATTTTGCCAATAATGCTTTGCATGTAAAAAAAAAAAAAAAGAAAAAAAAGAGGAATTTCAGCAATTATTAATTTGGCGTTATTAAAAATAGGCTTTGGATAAAATGCTTAGAGAAGAACTAAGCTCCAGTGCTATGAGACAGACGGAAAGCATCCTCTCTCCTTCCCACTGCTCTTTTTCTCCACTCTGAAAGTCAAGATGAACAAATTTCCCCTTCATTTCTCAGACGGTATTTTCTCTTTGAGTAAAGATATAAGAGATCACAGGAAGGTAAAAAGGTCCTTTTCAAAATTGCTTTGGCTTTTCCTAATGTTTTATAGTCTCCAATTAACATCATTGGCCAGTGTCCCCTGAGGCCTCAGGAAATGCAATGACAGCAGCAATGATCTTCATGACTGATGGACTTTTTGACAGATGCTTTTAAGTGCCAAAACCTGGCTATTGTGGGCCCAAATGTGTGCAAACTGAGTGGTCCCCATGAGCTCACACAGCTGTAACCAGGGCCCAGCATCCCAATGGAAAGTGCTTGTTTAAGAGCACCTCCAACACTTCAGAGCCTAGCGTGGGGGCAACTTTCACCTTCCTGGTGATGGCACCCCCCCTTTCCTTGCCATTTTTATTCTCTCTTATTATTAAAAAGAAAAATGTTTTCAAAATCCCCCATCCTTTTCCAGCACCCTGCAGGAGGTGGGAGCCCGTGTTGCCTGGAGCCCATATCCAGTTTCTGGGATCACACAAACCATAGGTGCAGCTACAGCTCAGGCAGGTTTAGGGCAGTGGGATGAGCACTGAGTCCCAGGTGAGGGTGGATGTGGCTCCCTGGATGGGCTCAGGCCGTTCAGCTGCTGTTTCAGTGGTGGTGATTTATGCCCTGATGATCATCTCCACCTGCTGAGTTATTTACAACTGATTTTTCTGGGGAAAAAACAAAGTACTTCAGCCCTTAATAGGTGCTTGGCTTTGGGCTAAGCATGTGGGCACTGGGGACAGAAAACAACCAGGGGAACACACCAGCCATTCAATGTGTCTCAGGACTTCAGGACAAAATAAAAACCCTGCATTGGGAGAGCTCACTGCTAAATGATAACTTAAGCCAATTATACATGCCTCATTCATCTTTTAGATAAGAAGCAGAGAGAAATAGTTTTTCTATTTCCATAATCATGCCACTAACTAGACAAAACGTGATAATCCATAATGAGCTAGGAAGAGAATTAAATGGAGAACAGGGTCTTTTGATGACTTGCCAGTTTTCTCTAACATCATTCTTACAGGTTATTGACACAGGACCAATTTTTCATCCTCACTTTAACAGGACTCCCATTATAACAGTTGAAAAATGGCAGGCACAAATGTTTGCAAGCATATTTTGGTACCTTACTTTAAGATTTCCTCAGATTTACAAGTTCTTAATTGTAAGTACAAGCCAGGTGCCCAGGAAATAATGTCATGTGCAAACAGCTGCAAATACTATTTCTGTGTGATTGGAAGCTGGTCTCCAACTCTGGCCCTCAATAACCACAAAATGGGTTTTCCTCCTCATGAAACACACTTTGTCACCCTTATTGGCCAGCAATGAACTGGAATAAATTTTTGAGACGCCAACTCCAGGAGAGAATTTGAGATGGTTTTACAAAGTGTCTGGGAAGAGAAAGCCAAAAATTTTGGGAGGAGATTTGTGGAGGAAAATACAGCTTAGTCTGAGCTTTCTAAAACTTTGGGGGAAAAATTAAGAATACTGTGACTCCTGGAGTGACTTGGACTCCTGTGTTTTCAGCTCTGCAAGGAAAAGCATGCAGCTTGGCCACTTCAAAAATCTGTCTTTTGGGTTTCCTTTCTCCCAGCCCTTTCCTTTGAGCCCAGACATCCTCAGGCCTGGCAGAACAGCCAAGGTATGCAGCCATGTGCTGAATACCACGTTGCCAAAAACATGTCAGTTTTGTCTCTCTCCCAGGACACCAGCACTTTTTTCCAATAAAACACCAATTTCATTCTAAAAAGACTTCTCCAGCTCTCACATTCATGAAAAAAAAAGACTTGCAAGGATTAAGGAAGAACTCCAAATGCATTACTCCAGTAAGCTTCCCACAGTCCTTTACAGGACTTTTTTCTCTGGATGTTGAAGTGCTCCCGTTGGGCCCCACAGGGATCAGGTCCCATGGCCTGAGGGACCACAGTGCTGATGGCCCCTGTGCCACCCTGGGGACTGGGGATTCTAACAGAGCCACTATGGTGCTCCACCCCAAAAAGGCATCACCCCAGCAGCCCCCTGGCAGGGAATATGGTGGAAGGTGTGTCCCTGAGCATCCTCCTCAGATTTTTCTTCATTCTTCTCTTTTTTTTTTTTCAGTTTCTCAGCTCACTCGATTTGAGCTTGGGATGCACAATCTGGTAAATATGAGAGCAATGAGGGACTTTAAAGTCTTTTCCTGGTCATTACTTATTGATTGCTTTACGGAAAACTCCACTGGGACTGAAAGGAGGACATAAATTCTTCCTGAAAAGCATTAATCCCTCTTTTTTAAGGAGATTGAGTTAGATTTTTCAGTTTTTTCAAAGTAGAATCTGCAGGGATGGAGTTTTATTCCACTGAAACATCTCAGCTAGAGCCATTAAGAGATGGACAGAGGGGAAGAACCTTTCCAGAATTTTTTGGTTTTTTTGACTGCCTGTTCCCAGAGGGTCCCTCTGCTTTCCCCAGCACTGACACTCTCGTTGCAGAGAGGGGAGCCAGGTTTTATATGAATTAAAATTTGAGAGCTTGTGCCTATCAGAGACCAGGTCAGCATCAATTTGCAGTTTGTACAAATTAATACTTCATCACAAGAAAATTCAATACAGCAACTTTTGTGTAAAACCACCCCAGGGTGCTTTGCAAATAAAACACTAAAATGCCATGTGCAAGGTCTGCTGTCCACCAAATCATAAATATTAACACCCTAAACAGAAGGGATATTTATGCTTAAACCTGCAAGCATTTATTGATTTTTAGTCCATCCTGACCGTGGTTGAAGTAGAGGTTGAAAGAACAGCCCCACACCAGTGGGGTGTCCCCCAGCCCAGGGGACACCCTTTGACTGGGGACACAACATGTGGGTGGTTTAAAGCACTGGCAGCACTGTGAGCATCTTGTGTAAACATCTGGGTTTTAAGGGTCACACACTGCTGTGTAATGCTCACCAAAATATCTGCTGTGAGGGTGGGCAGGCCCTGGCACAGGTGCCCAGAGCAGCTGTGGCTGCCCCTGGATCCCTGGCAGTGCCCAAGGCTGGGTTGGACGGGGCTTGGAGCAACCTGGGCTAGTGGAAGATGTCCCTGCCCATGGCAGAGGGTTGGAACTAATGATCTACAACCCAAACCATTCTAAGATTCTATGAAAACAAGTTTCAATCATAGAAGTGTTGGAGGGGAGAGGGGCTGCCCACAGGGCTGTTCGCGCAGGCGGCCTCCACGCTGCTGGGGCAGAGCTTTCTGTGGCACACCTGAACACGCTGGCCTTGAGACAGCCTCGTCTAGCAGGCTATAAAAGCATGCAAATCAGAGCAATAAATAGATCAGGAGTGATAAGAAATGTGGAGGAGGAGGTAAGAAAGGAGCCTGACAAAGTTCAGGGCCAGTGCAGGGTGGGCATTTCCTTCATCAGGACAACAGCGTACACCAGGCTCTTTGCAATGCCTTGCTGACTACTCCCATCCAAGCCTGGTCCAAAGTAGGGTTGATTTTTTTTTTCCCTCAAAAATATAAACTCCACACCTTCTGAGTAGGTTGTGGGATAAAATCACTGCCATTTTGGGAGTGCAAATCAGCTCTACCTGCCATGGAGCCAGCAGAGATTTACCACCGTCATTTAGCACACCATTCTTAGATTAAAGGGGCTTGTCCTTTTCACTTCATCTGATTTATGATTTTCAAACAATAAAGCATTCAGGGAGAAAATATGGCCCTGTTAAGCCATAGATGTGTCCATGTTCAACCCCCATAAATGTACCTGAGGGCTGGAAGTTCATCCGTTCAAATTCAGAAATGAATCAGAACTGAGCCAAGCAAATATTGGACCTAGACCAGCTTGGGTTTACACAGCTTTACAAAAACCCCTTTGCTTTGAAACTTCAGGCAAGGTGCAGCCAGTTTGTGTTCCAGTCTGGGCTTCACACAACCCAGTGTTGCTCAAATATTTATGAATTTTTAATGAAAATTTAGTGAGGCTGTATTTTTCAAGGCTGTTTTTCCATGTGGTTGAGCCCCTGTGCAGCACTGGGGATGTGCAGGACAGAGCCACAGCAGGGACAAGCTGGCCTGGCCTTCCTGCCCTCATGGACGTGCTTAATTATTCCCAAGGGACTGAGGGTGGGGGGGGAATTTAAAAAAAGAAAATAAAAGGACAGTGTGTGCTGAGGCCTGTATTTGAAAAGAATCTCTCAACAGTCTCCAAAAGTGCTGAGCTGGCATGTTTGTTTGCACATGTGGGTCTCCATGGAACAGCTCTTGTGCTGGGAGGGACAGCCCTGTGGCTTCAGCAGGGAGAGCTCCTGCACGAGGCACTGGCACATCCTGCCCTGGACATCCCTGCTCCTTCACAGCCCAAGCTTCAACCTCCTCATTCAGGTATGCCAGCTGTGCTGTGCTCCAGCGCTCTCGTTCAGCCCCAGCTGGCTGCAGAGGGGATGCAGGTCTCCAGAGGGGATTGCAGGTCTCCAGAGGGGATGCATTCCACGGGCCAAGGGAAGGGATGCGACCCCGGCGGGCTGCAGAGCCCAGCTGTGGGCACGGGGATGTGCCACAGCCCAGAGCTGACACGGGGCCAGGACAGCTTTGTCCCCGTGGTGCATGAGAACAGCCACACGAGTGAAGGATTCATTAATGCTGGAGCAGTCGGGCACGTAGAACATGTAGGAGCTGACACACTTTGAAACCCAACAGTCCCTGCCCAGCTAAGGAGAGCTTGGAGCTCAGCACCACGTTAATTATTGTCACATTTAAAAGCAGTTTTCCTCAGCTCAGACCTGCACCTTGGCTGCTCACCTGGGTTGCCCTCCCGCTCCCTTCAAGTGGTGACGGGCCTGGGCCACACCACGTAGCACTGACCAAAGTCAGCCCAGTGCTGCCAAGCCACAGCCAAAAGGACACAGCCTTGCCCTCAGGTACTCCCTGCAGGGTAGGTTTAGGAAGCCAGAGGTTGGGGTTTTATTCCCCTAATTGGATTTTTCCAGCAGACACTGGACTCCCAGGGACCCCCCACCCCTTTCAGTACTCACATCCCTATTTTTAACTCACATCACTTTTTAGAGAGCTGGATCATTGCTGACTGCCAGTTCCTTCCTCTCACTGCCCAACACTGCCTTCCACCTTTTGCCATGGACAATCTCATGTCTTACGTGTGCTTATTCCCATTGCTAGAAACTCATTTTCTTAGGCATGGTGTATCTGTCAAAAAAAGAGAAGAAATAAAATGATGTGACAGGTTAAAAAGTGGATGGACTCATCACATTTCTCACACAAAGGTGAGCTGGAGCTGGCACCCAAATATGCAAACAGCACACAGTCCTAAATATCCTAATGTATTTTAGAGTGGTCATTTCTAATTAGCACTTGAATCCAACACCCTACTTAGCCTAATTAGAGACATAACAAAAAAACTGTTTGAGCTCACATGCACACTGAATATGCAGATCTCTAGCATCCAGCACTGCCCTGCTCCAAAGACCAACAGCAAGCAAAGCCTCTCAGCATCCAGCAGGGATGAAAACTGGTCCCAGCATGGCCCTAAACTGATCCCAGGAAGCCAATGTGTTGAAAATCTGCACCATTAACTCCATTAAAATGCTTTAAATGTAGATCTGAAAGGTTTTGATGAGAGTTTTGTTACTGGGGGAAAAGAAGGCAAACCCACGGTTTAGGAGATACTGCATTTATTTTTTGCATCTTAATCCAGAAGATTTTACAGTCTAATTTAAACCAGGAAACAGAAGGAAGATAGATGAGGAGGAGGAATAGCAGGGGAGAATCATAAAATGGTTTAGGCTGGAGAGGTTGTTTAAAGGCCATCTAGTCCAACCCCCTGCAGCATGGACATCTCCCATTAGCCCAGTTTGCTCGGACCTCTGTCCAAACTGACCTGGAATGTTTCCAGGGATGGGTCATCCGTGACCTCTCTAGGCAACCTATGTCAGTGTTTTGCCACTTTCATGGCAAAAAATTCCTGCCTGACCTTTTTTTTTAGGGTAAAACCATCCCCCCTTGTGCTATCCCAGCTTGCCCTGGTGGGCAGTCGGTCCCCATCTTTCTTCCAGAACCCAATGCACAGGTGGCTGTGCCAGGGCTGGCACCAGGAGGGTTAAAGGCACCCCGTGGCTCTGCAGATCTACCAGGCCACACAAAATAGGCATCAATTCCAAACCTGGCTGGTTTCAAGGGAAAACAGCCCTGCACATCCACGAAACGAACGCGGAAAAACCGCTCTGCCCCGTGTGCACACGCCTCATTTCCAGGGGTGGATTTAGCCAAGCACCGAGAGGATTTCACTGCGAATGGAGACAAGGGTGCTACCAGCTCCATGGAAACCCGGCCAGATGGGATTGGCGGCCGTACCCAGGCTCAGCAGCAGCGACACCGCCGAAAGTACAAGCACTGTTAATATTTAACACGGAGCAGGGACGTGGTAAAACCTAGCAACCCCTCGGCAGTGGTTATGCAATTCACCATTCATAGCTCGGAGGGATCCAGAGGCGTCTTAACACCTCCCCTCCCCCGGTTCTATATGCGAGGGTTTTTTCTCCCCTGTTGCTAAACCTTAAAGTGAGAGGAAACAAAGAAACCACTATTACATAATACAGACCTACAGCCAAGTCGTATTCCTGCTGTTTTGGAAACATTCGGGGGAGGGCAAATCTAGAGCTAAGAAGAGCCATGTGATAGGATTCTATTATTTTTCTTCTTCCTTCCATTTTCTTATTTCCCAGTTAAATACATTCACTTTCCCCAAGATCTGTTGGACCTCATCTAATACTGAGAAATCAAGTAAGTAGGGTCTTTGGTAGTGATAATTATTGGCAGTAATATTATAATTATATCCCACAGGTCTACAAAACGTAAGGTTATGCATTGTCATGACTGCATTGTTTCTTAAATGAAAAATGAGGTTATTGAGAGTGAGGGCTTGCTTTTTGCACACCCTGCAGGGCTTTGCACACCCTGCATCCCCAGCAGGTCAGGGTGCTCTACATCAATCCATCTGCAGCAATGTGGGCTAACTTGGGCAGTGCTCTCACTTGTGGAGGTGCTCAGCTCCAGTGTGAAGCTGGCTGCAGAGGGAAAATGGGAATCCCTGAGTCCTTAGAGCATTTTAGGGCAGCCTCAAGGGTCCAGGATGGCTGGGCTACCACCAGACTCGGTGTGGAGGCCAACAGCTGCTGTGCCACAGGCGTGCTCTTGCTCTGCTGCTTATTCCCACGTCTGGTAGCACAGCAGAGCTGGGGGAGGATTCCTTCTGGCACTGTGTTTCTCAGGAGGCATCTACCTTGTTTAGGTTTGGTTTTGTTTTAATGTTCCTGCACACAGTTCCTGGCATCTTACCCAGGCAGAGGAGGAGATGACCCCAAAGGAGGTAGATTACCCCAAAGCTGCTCAGGATCTACCAGAAGGCACCTACCCAAAACACAGCATTTCTGTGTTCAGTGGGCTGTCCCATAGGAAAACACGGGAAAGAGAGGGCCTGTTTCCTTAGCAGAGATGCAGCCTTTCCCAGGATAGGTCCAAAGCTTGGGTTTGAAGCTGTGGTTTGCTCAGTGCCAGGGAGCTCTGGTTACTGGGAGGAAACCCCGGGTTTAGCCGAGGTTCAGACAGGCACCTACAGGGGTACCTGGAGGGAGGACTGCAGTCACTTCTGGCTCTCCTGCAGGATGCTCCACCTCAGGCACATCAGTGCTCTGCCTTTCCCATTAGCAAGCCCTCATACATCTCTTCCTGTGCCTCAGTTCTCTGAGTGTAACGTGGAATCAGTATTTCTGTATTTCTTGGGGCTGTTGTGAGAATACACACAAGCCTGTAAACTACTCAGGGTATAAGGACATCTGAAGTTTGCACAAAATAATTTAAAACACCTCCAAACCCCAATTCTCAACTCCCAAAGAGTACAAGTACACTTTTCTTCCTGCTTCATGTTTCTCCCACATGGAAGACGGGCCTTTCATTAGCCCCTGAGCCAAAAACCTTGGAAAGATTTTGAAAACAAGATAATATATGTTGTGTGGATCCTTTTGCTCTCTTCTGTTAGCTAGCTAACCACCCTAGAAAAACAAGCCATAAATCAATTGAGAGCTTAACCTACAGTCTGCCAATCTGAAAAGCAGACACAGCCCCAAGAATGTGACCACAGCTCACTGAAACAATAGGAACAAAGGGAAAAAAACCCAAACAATTCTAACTCACACTTAGTAATTCAATAGAGCTGCAGGAACATCAGGCAGGCAGCAATCCCCACAAACTCCACGTCACCTTAAGCCCACAGTCTGCTCCTGAGCAGTGAGGTGCAGAGGGCTCTATTTCTAGGTGAAGATGGGTTTCAGCCTCCAGCTCAGCTGGAGGGAATTAAGGCAGCTCAGACTCCTCCTATAAAGAGACTGAGGTTCTCTAGCAGGGGGCTTTTCTACTTTTCCTCTTCTGTTTCTTAGGCTTTCAGTAGAATTAGGGCTCTTCTCGATTTTGGTAAAGGCATCACTACTTGGCTTTGTTTTCAGGGGTGTAAAGGCACTCTGTATGCCTGCTTTGGGCAAGGCAAGAAAGCACAGGGGCTGGGTGGGTGTTGTGGGGTGAACAGGACTGTCAATTTTCACAGCAAATTCCTGACTGGTTTTTTGTCAGACACGGGGGAAACTGTTAAGAGCTTCCCTTTGCATCACCTCCAAAAGTGCTTCCTGTCCAAACCAGGAGAGCTGGACACAGCCCGTGGGGCCAGGGCTGCTGGCTCCCAGCCTATGCTGGGGAGTTTCCAGCAATCCCCTCAGCAGCAGCAGGGCTGCCCAGGGGAGTGATGGGGACACAGAGAAGGGACAGGTCTGTGTGAGGCCACCAGCCCTGCTCGGGTACAGTATTGAATAAGACAAGAATTACAGCCCAGGCTGACATCTTCCCTTGAGCTGACTGAGGCTTGGTGCCGTAGGACAGTCTGTTATTGTTTCCTTGCATGAAGAGGTGCATCAGAGGGATGGTTCTCCTCAGAGACACAAAATGATCTTTACATAAAAACAAAGACTTTTAAGGACTGTGGGCCTCTAGATCATCTGCAATACTCACAGCACTTTTATACCCTACGCAGCAATGCGAACAAAATGTCATTTTTAAATGTGACTCTGTCCTCAGTGAGGTTAATGTATCAAATCAGCACCAGTCTTCAGAACAAAATCCTGCCCAAAAGACCAGAAATTAAGAGGAATAAGGCAAGAAACCTAATGAGATTGTGAACTCAAAGTGAATTTATGAGCTCTGACCACAAAGCGGTATGGAACAGTAGCAAGGCACTCATTAACAGCTTGCAGTTGCTAATGGGTGACTAAGAGAGAAAGTTTGCTGTAAATAAATGCTAGTATTGCTTCAGGACTTCTGATTTTGTAACTGGGGCACTTGTAAATCAACATCAGAGCACTGCAAGCTGTGGGATACCTGTTCCCAGATCAGGCCAGCTGGAAATGAAGCCAAAACCAACAAATTCCCCAGACTGGGGGTTGCAGGAGCTGTCTGGGGGAAGCAGTGCCTGATGCTCCAGGCTGCCCTGTGGAGTCCTTTCATTGTTTAGGCAGAAGAAAGAAACACCCCCTTCTTCCCTCACTTGCACTAAAAACCAACCCTCAGTCAGCCAGAGAAGGGGCCTGTATTTTTAATACCTTTTTTTGCACTTCATTACCGAGGGCCTCGAGCAAGCTCTGTCATCAGGGATGACATACGGAATAGAAGCAGTTGCAGGGCAGTATAAGTGAAGGGGAAATTAAGCCATTTAACACACGGGCAGGAGACGTGTGGTTGGGTCGAGGCTGCGATTTTTTTCTAATTAAAAACCTGGAGAAAATCTCCTTGCCTCTAATGGAATAAGCACCAAGGCAACTTTATCTGGCCCACGGACTCCCCCCGCTACCGCTGTCTGCTGTAAGAAAAGCAGGAGGGAGGAGTGGGCGAGTCTGATTTCTATGTAAAGATTGTACAGGCAGACCTGCCCTGGAGCTGCAAAGCAACCAGACACTGGAATCCAGCCAGTTTTGTGTCGTTTCTGCGGGGCTGGCCAAATGTGCTACTGCTATTTTGGCTTCATCCTCTTCTTTCCCCTTTTCTAGGCTAATTGCTATGGCTCCTTGGTTTCTGCTTAATGGAAAGGGTTAAATAGTTTATTATACTGGAATTTGACTTGCAGAAAAAAGCTTTGATGTTTTCATGTTGCCTGTGATTGGCAAAAAATTGTGATTTTTGCTGCCATGGTTAATATTTGGGAATAACCTTTAACTGTTTATGCAAACACAGCTCGCCCTGTCCTTTCCTGTGAATTACTGAAGTCTGTGGAATTAACCCTCACTGCTGCCCTGTGACTCTTCACCAGGCTTTCTCCTCTGCTTTCATGATGGGGTGATGGAAAGATTTTACATGTCAGGTGAGGTTGGAGATAAAGCATAAGAAATGCTGTGCTGCCAGTGTGAAATTATTCCTCATTCCTTAGTCTGAGGGGACTCACAGAATTATTCAAAAATACGAGAGGAGTAGCCTTAACTTATGAACACATGAATGAGATTCCTAGTCCTGTCTAGGAGAAAAGTGCCCTGACCACACCAGAGTGTGGAAATTCGAGTTCTTGGCTGGTTGTGCTCATTATCCCCCACAGTAGTGGTGATGCCAGCCTATGAGGAAACCAGAGTGATCCGATTTGATTTCCATGAATTTATTGTCCTTTTCTTTGGAGACATGTCAGTGCTGGGTATGCAAACCAGGGACCTCACCCTGGTTTAGATAACAGTATCTGTAGCACGGTGTCCATCGCCTCACTGAGGAGCAGGGAAGGCCCCTCCTGTTCAGTAGGATGTGAAGACTGGATGGAAAATTCCTCCATGCTCAGATAAGGGACTTGGAAAACAACTGCTTTCAGCAGGCTTTAAGAGGTAACATTCCTATTTCATGTCATCCTATACCACACTTCCCACCTGAAAAGGTGTCATCCTCAAAAGCTCTAGAAAGCTCTTTAAGATCCTTTTAATTGTGGTGGGGGCCGATGAAGAAAGCTACAAAATGGAAGGGAAGAATTAGAGGTCAGTTGAAATCTTCCACAGCAGAGATGTTACAGCTCATCACTCACAGACTGAAAGAAATCTTGTTTGGAAGCAGAACAGGACCACATTCTCTTCCTCAAGTTGTCAGCTGATTTAGACCTGAATATTCCTTTTAGAATATGTTGGTAATAAAACCTTTGAAGCCAGTGTGGGATTAACTCTGGATGCTGCTTTGACACCTGACATTGTGATAGAGAAAATCAGAAAGGAGTGGTAGGGTTGGCAGGGAAGCTCTTTGCAGCCCTGCTCAGGAAAGAGTGGGGCTGGAAAATGCACCTCTTGCACAGGCAAGGTATCATGCTGGGTCATTGCAAAAGCTCATTTATATCCTCTCTTTTTCAATGTCCTGTGCTGGGTGGCTTGGAAAGAGCATTAGGACAATGCAAAAGTGGTCAAACAGCATCTTCACAACTGCTGCCTACCTGTGACATTTAATTTTAATCAGCCTCACTGGACCATTTTTCAAGAGTTCTACGGCTTTTTGAATTAATTTTTATTTCTGGTATCCATAACATCTTGTGGCAATCACGGGTGGTTTCCAAGGTGCCATTGAACATGAATAGAGATATAGGACAGTTCTGTTTTGGTAACATTGAGCAAGTCCTTGCAAATACTTTTCCACCTTAACCGGAGAGCAGACATCAAATGGGATCTGGCTGGACCCCAAAACAAATAAATACTGCTGATGTTCAGAAAGGAAACACCAGTTGTCCTTAAATAGTCAAGCATTGTTCTCTGACTTCCTGCAATAATCCCTGCCTTTTTACCCAAAAAGATTCCTAACTGTACGAGTCCAATACTTCTCTGGTGTTTGCAACATTTGTGATTTTTATCCTTTTTCTTTGAACAATTCTGTGCCAAATACACAGCACAGGGCATTTGGTGGCTCTGGAGGGTATGAAGTGGATATTCCATGTCACCTCCTGGATCAAATATCCATAAGGTGATACCTGTCAGTAAAGCTTGATGTCACCAGTCCGGTGAGTGCCAGGGAGACACAGGAACTACAGAGCTGCCCCTTGGTGGGGCACATGGGGAACGTGTGGCCACATCAGCAGTGACTGATGGGGTGATGAGGACAACTGGGGACTGCTCTGCTTGGTTAGCAGTGCCTGAGCACTCACAGCAGCTCACAAAGGCAACAGCCACTCTTGGGGAAACCGAGCTGATAAAAGTGTGAAAGTGTGGCTAAGATGGCAGAGCAGCCCAGAAACACCTGGAGCAAGGGCCAGTGTGGCTGGGCATGGAGGCTTCAGCTGAAGGTGACCTGCAACAGCTGCTCAAAGGCTTCAGAGCAGTATAAAATAGGGAATATTGCAGTGGCTGGAGGATGGGGCTGGCAGCTCATGTTCCTGATGGGAAGATGTTGCCAGCAAAGAGGAGGCTGAGCCATGGCAGGAGACACCATGGTGATGGGAGATGATAACCTGGGACCCTGCCAGGTGAGCATCCAACACCATGGCAGAGCATCAGTTGGTCTCTAGACCTGTCTGGGAGAGAGGAGAAAAACCCTTTAGTCCATAGGGCACAAGTCCTTGTGGGAGCAGGGCAGTTTGTCTATTGCTCCAAGGTCTGATCCCAAATAAACCATGGATAAACACCCTTCAAGAGCATCAAGGCACAAAGTAAAGCAAGAGGGAACCCTGTGTTCCAATCTGCCACCTGTATTTTTCTTCCTGGGAATTGTGGAGTATTTTCCCATCTTGATTATCCTTCTTTCCATCTAGATCTCGTTCTTCTGTAAATTAGTGACTGGCATAAAAAGGGGAGGTGACAGACACAACCCAATTAACTTTTGCTGGTGATTCATCTTTAAAATCTCTGCACTTTCACAGGGCTGTGATGGGACATAGTCATGGAATCCTCTCCCCAGCACCTGGCAAACTTGGGTGTTAAGCCTGCACACCTTTTTGTGGCACCTGATCCCTTGCTGAAGGAGGGCTCATCCTACATTTCATTTTTGCTGAGGAGCACTGACCCAAAGCTGTCCTGTGAGATATCAGGAGCTTAATCTGGCTCTTCTCCCCAGTTTTGAAGAACTTCTTGGGACATCCCCGTGTGGAGTCCAGGAACAGAGTGCAGTGGCAGATAACAATGGATGTGTGTTACTGATAAATTGAAGAATCTGCCACCAAAATATATTTGGAGGCTAATTTGAAGTTTTGCTGATGGGTTGTCCAACCCGCATATCTTATTTAAGTTATGCTTACAAATACACCATGACCTCTGAACACTTCAGTAATGGGTTTGAGCCAGGAGTGAGTTGTGTTCCACTGAAGTAATTATTTATTCACTTAATGGGGACTGATGGTTCTGCTCAGCTGGGAGCTGTACATAATTAAAACCATGGTCCCTGCCCCAAGAGGCTTCCAGTCTGAAAGATGAAGCAAAGGCTGTGCCAGCAGAAATTGCAGGAATCCTGTGTGCTCAAACTGGAGATTCAAAATATTACATTTAAAAAAAAAAAAAAAACAAACCCAAATGTGAGCTCTTTTCATACAACTTGAGGCAGGGCATTTGGGGGTAGCATGTATTTAACAGAGGTTTCTGCTTGTATGGCTGCAACACTGAGAAAGAGATGGCTGCTATAGGTTGGAGGTGCTCCCAAAAGCTGTAAGATAAATGCAAACTTGCAGGAGAAAAAAAAATAATATATACCTAATCCTGAAACTATGCTCAATGTAACCTGAGGAGAAGCATTGCCCAAACTGGAGCTGCCCCCCTTAAACCCAGCCCAGGAAAGTGTGGGAGCCAGTGCCAGACACCTTGCCCCAGGCAGAGCAGCCTTGATCAAAGAGACCTGGGCAGAGCAGTCCCCACATACAGCTGCTCTGCAGCTGCCAGGAGCCACTGCCTCTCCCCAGACCCGAAGAAGGGCTTGTGTTCCTGAAAGCTTGGCTGTTTTTTTACTAATTATATAATTTGGCTTAATAAAAGCTGTTACCTCTCCATACAAATCTTGTGTCTCTTTGAATAGGTTGGCACATTTCCTAATAGAACCAGAAACTGCTTCTTAAACAGAAGTTTGACCATTATTGTTATTAAAATAGGAAAGGAAATGGAGGCTCGTTCACAACAAAGTGATATTTATTGCTCAGTTTAATTGCCTAATGTAAAGAGCACGACTGGGGATTTGAAGGGGCTGATTTGCAGTTTGGTCACCCTTTGAAAAAAAGCCACTCAGGGTGAAATTGCATGTTGGAGCTCAGAGATTGAAATGGCTCAGGCAGCTGAGAGAGGAATAGAACTGTTACCTAAGCACTGGCAAGACCCCTCAAATATCTCCTCAGACTGGGACTTCATGGCTCAATCTTTGGGACATGTGCAGGTTTTATGGCCTTAAGACAAATAGGGAATAGTTCAAACAAGCATTTTCTGCCCAGCCCCTCCCCAGCAAGTGCTGAACCCAACATTTTCCACGAGTGATTCAGCAGCATTGTGCAGGGGGATGGGAGCTGCCCTGCTCTGAGATCTGTCAACATGTAATAAATCCAGCTTGATGGCAATGAAATGACTTTTTTTTTTTTTTTTTTGGATGCCTGGAAAGCTGCTTTCAAAAGTAGCTATGCTGACAGCATGACTTCAAGGGCTCGGAGGTTTGACTCCTGGGCACAGGAGCTCATGGCTGTGGAGAGTGGGAATTCACCAGAGGCACACCCTCTGTCCACAGTGACGAGCAGGAAAGATGGCCACACAAACCAGAACCCCATACTTCAAACAGAAAGTCAGTCTAAAGTCCTTTTCCTATCATTGAGAGCAAGGATTTTCCCTAAAGACTCCCTGGATATCACCAATATCCTGCCATGCCAAGGGCTCCCAGCACAGCTCCTCTGCAGCCAGGCAGATGGGACCTGAGGCTTTCCAACAGCACCGTGGTTTTCCTGAAGTGGCATCTTGTTTATTATAATGTAACTGTGAGGCTCTGAGCTATTCCCATAGCACTCTTAGTAATCAGCCCTGGTATGTTGAAGGGCATATTTGTCATGTCTCAGCCAGTCTCTCAGAGAAACAGTCACGGGTCATGTTAGCTACCTAATTTATATGTCAGGGGCTGCAGGAATGAATCAAGAGCATTTTTTTGTATTTTTCCAGACAGTAGCTTGATATTCCCGGCATGCTGAACCCTGGGAGTTCCCCTGCTTTTGTGATCATTCGCAGTCCCTCCTCATTTGGCTGATGTTGGAGTAATTCAAGCAGAAAAATGTGCTAGGAGCACAGAGAGGCAACGTCTCCCCCATAGCTGCCTCTGCAGAGCAGCTCCTGTGTGTGCAGCCATGGTGTGAGTGTGGCCAGGCACCACTCGGGGGATCATCCCAAAGGCCAGGGAGCAGCACCCTGCTCCCATGCAGAGGGAGGTTAAGGACTGGGCAGAAGCAGCTCTGGGTGACTCTGAGCTCGCTCTGCTGTTGCACAACCACAGTGCAAATGCAATTCATGTGCTTGGAACAGGTGAGGAAATTTGGGCTATGGAAAACAAAATCTGCCAGGCCTGCACACCCTGACAGGGAAGTGGTGGAGTCACCGTCCCTGGAAGTGCTCAGATGTGTGGGTGGCACCTGGGGACACGGCTTAGCGGTGGGCTGGGCAGTGGGGCTGGGTTAATGGCTGGAATCGATTATCTCAGAGGTCTTTTTCCATCATTAATGATTCTATGATCCTTATCCATTAGAGCTCTCAGGGGGTGGCCAAAATGCAAGCAGAGAGCTGAGGGAGAGGCCAACACCTCCAGCACCAGCCCATCCCAGCGCCAGGGCCAGGGGCTGCCCAGCACTTCCACATGGATGTTCCTGCTGGGACTGAACATGATCCCATCTGAGAGATCTCAGGCAGGTCTTCTCCAGCATGTGAATCTGTGTTTGTTTATTTCTACCTGGCCATATGTGTTTGGGAAGATGGATACAGGAAACTGTTGCTGATGGAAGCAATATCTGCAATGAAAAGCAGTAGCTGTGCAATTCCCTAAACCCCACGGGATCCCTGAGCATCCACCACGGTGCTGGGCCAGGCAGGTGCCCAGGGAAGGGGACCCTGGCTGCAGTGTGCAAAGCAAAGGGCAAATTTGCCCAAGCTCAGGGCTGTGGGGTGCCCGAGGGTTCCCCCCACTGCTTTAGGGGTGTCCCTGCGTTCCGGGGGGAGCACTGGGAGGGTTTCACCTGGGATGTGAGCAGGGGAGCAGGGCAGGGCTGCGGCCCCTCCCAGCAGGAATGACAAAGCAAAGAGGAAGATGTTTTACAAAGATCCTGTTTGCTCCAGGCTGGCGGTGCAATAAAACGCAAGGCTGTGCCCCGGGGGCCGTGGGAAACACGGTCAGGTGGCGAGGGGAGAAATAAATCCCAACAGGCACAGCCTGCCATAACGGGGAAACGCAGAGGAGCGAATTATTAGCTTGGGGTTTTTTTGCAAGACGAAAGATCACCCATTAACTGTTTCTGGAAAATACTTTCCAAAGCCTTTTGTGCGGCATTTTTCTTAGAAGGGCTCTCCCAGCACCGCAGGCATCCCGGGCGGAGGCAGGGGAACGCCCCGCGGCCGGGGCTGGAGAGGTTTGAACTTGAACTCGTTTATTTAAATTCGACTTTTCTCTTGATGGAGTACCTGGACTTAGCCCAAACCTCAAAAGTAAGTTATAGCCAAATATTTTTGAGGTTGGTAATGAGATACCAAAGCTTTACTTTTTAAAAAGAGCCCAGTCCCAAATTCCCCTGCCGCATGTGGGGCCGATGCTCCAGGGGCTGGGAATGGCCAGGCTCTCCCCCAGGTGAACCCAGCGCTCACTATTTTCACTGCAGAACAAACATTTGGGCACTTCTGTCGTCACACACCCACAGCTCGGGGTTAATTGCTACAGATCATGTCCTTCCCTACCCTAAATTCCTACTTGGCTCCTAAAGTCTCCCACTTTCCAGCTGCCTAGAAAGACGGTGTGACCTGCAAAGCCTCTGTATTTGAAGGAAATCCTGAAGAAGGATAAATGCCTTCAGATCTTCAGGCTCTGGTGCATAGCAGCATTATAAAAATCAGCAGCTTCCCTGGGAGAATAGTCAATTAGCAACTAGATGCCCCCTCAGCAAGGGAAAGGGTTAATTGCTTTGGTTTCCCTCTGATGCTTATGGTTAGTGCCAATCAGATCTGGAATGATAGGAATAAAATATGATTGAAACTTCTGGCTCTTCCAAAAAGCATATGTTTTAATTAAATTGAGAACTAGCTGGTTAATCAGCACAAGGACTAATGGTCTGATTAGCAGGAAATGCCTGGTGAAAAATAGACCCTCTGTTCGGCTGGGCTGGGGGGAGATTCAGGGGCTGGGGACACAGCCCAGAGCTGGGGGGGGCTGTCCGTGTTTGCAAAGGGCATCCAGGCTCCATCCGAGGACCCCCCGGGAGCAGACACATCCCTGATCCCGAAATATGCCTCTGGGGGGAGGGGAGAAGGGAAGGATGTCCTTGACTGGCGCTGCCCCCCCCTCAAGTGTGTCCCTGCTGAACGCCCAGATGTTGGAACCCTTTTCAAGGAGCATCACAGGGGATGAGGGGATGCCAGGGGGGCCAGTGAAACCTCTGGTCTCAATTGCCTTTGAAAGGGAGAGTGCAAGGATGGGGGAGACAGGATTGCAAAATCAATTTGAAATTTACTGTGACAAGGGGCGGGGGGGGCGGGGAAGCCAAAGCAACAACAAAAAAAGCCCAGCACCATGCAAGAAATAAACTTTGAAAATTAAAGAATCAATGGAGAAATGTCCTTCTGGCCACCCCTTCCCCCACAGTGCAAAGCACAGGCTTCCTTCTGATTAAAGCTCCGCCTGGAGCATTTTCGGTGGCAGGAGGCCAGGAGAAAGCTTAAGGTGCTCTCTGCAGTTTAAGGTGGAGCTGATTGCTTCGCCTTCCCCAGCAACATCAGGTGTGGCCACCACGGAGCAGCGTCCTCGTGCTCACACGGTGACACCCCAGACACGGTGACACCCCACAAGTGCCATGGTGGCTCTGGTTTACACCCCAACACGAGCAAAGTCAGGCTCTCTTTGGCAGAGGAGCCTCGGTGGGGTTTTGTTTTGCTTGCAGCTGCCTGCAATGGCTTTCACCAAAAAAACGAAATAGGGTGTGAAGTGAGAGGGAAGGGGTGCAGGAATAAGACCTGCTCCACTGTTAGAAAGAAGTGTTGGGGATGGTCCTGCTGATGTCCACACGCTGGGGTTTGCTCAGAGCTCTGGGATGCAGCCCCAAACCCTGCAGATGCCTTGTCCATGGTGGCCTCCACCATCCCTGCTTTCCACAAGGGTCAGTGAACACCCAGCACGGCCCTGCTGCTTCTTGGGGATCAGTGCTAGGGCATAAACACCCCAAGAAGCACCTGGAGGAGGAGAGATCTCAGCCTGCAAACAGGCAGGAGGGCACCTCTGTGTCAGAACAGGTTGGGCAGCAGCAAAGGGGAGCTGATGGGCAGTTCCTGACCCTGAAGGAGGGTCCAGCCCCAACAGGGAGGGGCTCCAGAAACCAGGACCAACCCAAGCAACCCATGCAGAGACCTGTCCCACCCCTGCTGTTGAAGCTACGATGGCTGCTCGATGCCCTTTCTCTGCATAAGAGGATGCCTCAGTGAAAGGTGATGGGTCTGATGCCCACCAGAAATGCCTTATCCCACCCAACAGCCCCATCCTTGCCAGTGAGGGAAGGAACTCTGGACAGCCTTGTCCCAAAACCACACAGGTGCCTCCCTCCAAAGAAAACTGCAATTCTGGGAGAGGGCTCAGCTGGGGCTGCCTGTGGATTTGAGCTGTCCTTGGATCAGCCAAGGCCCTGGGGACTCCCCCTGTCTCCAGAGAGGGACAGCACAGGGGGGAGGGAGGTGCTTCTCCTGGTCTGGAAGGAAGCAACAGCGCCATGAGGTTAAGAAGTAACATACAGAAGTGATGCAAATGCCAGCAGGATTTTCAAAAGGGCCAGTCCCAGCACTGAGCCCTCCTAAACATGCACAGTGCCATCACAGCCTCAGTGCCATCCACCCCAGTTAAACGTGTCATTGAGCATGATGGCAACGTGGCAGTATCTAAATACATGAGATTAGACCTGGTCAGATCTGAACCAGGCTATAAAATGGTACATGCAGTTTTTAAATTGTGCCTGCTGTAGAATACATCTTACAGAGTTTTTTTTTTTAAATTTAAAAGTAATGTGAGGAACCAGGTGAAAAACACTGTGCAGCTCTCAGAAAGCCCCAGATCCATCTGCATGGAGCCACCATTGAGACTGGAGAGCTGCCAAGTGCAGAATCTATAAATCATGAATTGAGCCCCCCATTCCCCTCCCTAAATCACAATTGTTTTAAAAAGAAATAAAACATATTGGTTCTTTTAATTTGCCTTTTGGAGTCTGTGCCTGTAGGCACATTTTCCAGCTTTTCAAAAACACAAAGGCTCGAAACTTCTTCTCATTTCTCAGTGAAAGCTGAGCCTCACTTAATTACTTGCATCCACGAGCCAGAGCTTTATGAAAAATTCCAAATATCAGAAGATTGGTATTAAAATCACAGGGGCTGGCAGTGCTGAGATTCCAGTTAGATGCAGGATATTCCTTTTATGGGTGTCCAAGAAGAGTAGGCACCAATGGGATGCTGTTCTGCTACAAGAGCAACAAATAAAATGAGTTTTGGTCAACCAACACAGAAAATAGACCTAATGTCTACGTTCCTTTGCCAGGTTTGTCCTTGTTTCACACTGACACTCAGCCCCCACTGGCTTTTAGTCATGGTGTCAGTGGTAATGCCTGCAGGGATTTAACTGGGAACAGGGCAAAGGTGGCTGGCATTTGCACAAGGGTTTTGGCAGTCACAGGGCAAAGCACCTGGCAAGGGTGATTGGGAAGCAGGGAGGTGCCAAAGGGAGTTTAGGGGTTAGAAAAGAAAAGCTGAGGCTCAGCCAGCCTTTCAGAGAAGCAACCTGGTGAAATTATGTGATATTTGAGACATCTTCTTGTTCAGGTCCCAACCTGCACCCCTATCAAAGCACTTTTGTTTCACCTGAGCTGCTCTCCAGGCTTTGGGTTTAACATTGCAGCCCTGACCCCAAAAAGCATCTCGGGATCACAGAATCACTTAGGTGGAAAGACCTCCAGGATCATTGGGTCCAACCATTAATCCAGCACTGTCAAGTCCACCATCATCTCCTTAAATGCCATCTATGTGGTTTTTTAACCTCTCCAGGGTTAGTGACTCTACCACTTTCTTTATCAGCCTGTTCCAATGCTTGAACACTCTTTCCATGAAGAAATGTTTTCTAATATCCCATCTAAAGCTCCCCTGGCACACTTTGAGGACATTTCCTCTTGTCCTACTGCTTGTTACATATGAGAAGACACTGACTTCCACCTTGCATCCTGTCCTGCCTTGGGGTTTCTCCTTGGGCTTTCAGTACTCTCTGTGGCAGCGTGGTTTCTTCTGGATTTACTTCAGTGGCCATGTCCTCCCAGCCAGGCTTGGTGTCCCAGCAGCACAAGCACATTCCATGTTGCTATTCACGGCAATGATGAGATAATGGCCTGAAATCTTGGTTCCTCTAACATAATTGAAAATGGAACAAAACTGCAACTCTAAAAAGGAAGTCTAAATTAGGTTGCAGAAGAGAAAAGGATATTTGACAGCAGGAGCAGGCTCTGGAAATGCAGTCATTGTTTCTACTTATGGGTTTTGAAATGTAAATAATTTAACACCCAGCTAAGCAGAGGAAAATCTGCTATTTTTGGTTTATTCTGAACAAAGACAGCTGTGTATTCTAAAACACACAGTTCAGCATTAAAAAAATAATAATACAGAAATAATGCTGTCGAGAATGTCTTTAGGTATTTACAACCCAGTGCCAGGGTCTGGGCTGGCTGTGCCTTGCATTACACGGGGACGTTTGCAGCGACCTCGAGTCTCACCAGGTCGTCGGAATAAACCCATACATAAACGACTTGGATGGGCTAATTCTGGGGGCTCATTAAAAATTTCAGCTGAGGGATAAAAGCACAGGGAGTGGTTACAAAGGCAGCCTTCAGTGAGATGGCAGCCTGACTCAGATGGCCAGGCTGATTCCCAGTTGGGTGATGGATCCGGAGTCAGAGATGGATCCTGCTCTCGTTAACGAGGTTCCCAGCAGCAAGGCACCAGCTCTGTTCAGTCCAAAGCAGCACAGAGAACCAGACTGCAGTTCAAATCCTGGTCCCATTAAAATAACAGCAGCTGAAGCAGGCACACAGACTTGTTTCTGGGAGCTGAAGATGAAGCCTCTTCCTTCAGAGACCTTAACTAACTTGTTCTTTGGGAGTTGGTGCAATTAGGCCTGGTTTGTTTTTCTGTTCTCTCAGCCTTCTCAAATACATATTTTTTAATAACTTGTTGAGAGAAAGGGGTAAAACCCTCTCAGCTGTATTACACCTCCTGCAAATGTCACTGCCTTTCCAGCTGTGCTTGCTGCCTGCTGATAGACTTGGCAGCAATTTGAGGAGATTTTGGTGGGATTCGCTCCTGTTTTTCTGATGTGATGATGAAACCCCAGATGTGATGATGAAATCCCATCCACTGCCACAACAAGAGTAACCACAATATTAGGAGTAGCTGCTACCCTTCCTTCTGTGCTCACTTGGTCTGGCCACATGAGATTGGGAATATTGTGCTTAGACAGGAAATCTTTGTAGCTCAGAGATGTACTGCTGGGTCCCTCCTCCTGGTCCAGACTCTGCAGAGAGGACACAGGGGTCGGGGAGGAATTTTTCCCCAGCACCAGGGCTGAGTGCCCACACCGAGGAGGGGCTGCAGCTTTGTGGGCACATCCACCTCCAGCATTCCTCTCCTGGAGGTGCTGATCATTTCATCCCCATCCCATCCTCATCCCCAGCTGGTGATGGTGGTGCAATCTGGGTTCTCCCAACAAGGCTTGACAGGCCTGGCTGGGGAGGTGAAACCTGTGCTGGCACCTGCCTCAGACAGCTGGGCACAGCTGGGACGAGCCAGGCAGCATGTCCTCTGCCACAGATGGGAAGGTAGATAAAACTCCTTTCGAAATATTCGGGGGTATCTCGGGTGGCCAGGGTTTCCTACACAGCACAGAAACTCTCCCTGCCATTGCCAGGCTGCCTGGCTGTGAACACGTTACTGAGCTGGAGGGCAAAACACATTGGTGCTGATTCTTCTTGGAAAACCTGACTCTGGGTGTGGGGAGCGCCTGGAAATCTTCCTCCCAGCTCTTATGCTAATCCAGCCTCACGGGCCTGCTGAGGCTCATTGAAATTCAGGGGGAGTCTTCCCATTGAGCTTTGGATAAGGTCGTTTTTCTCTTCAATGTTCTTTTCTTTTTTTTTTTTTTTTTTTTTTTTTTTTTTAAAACCTTTNTTTTTTTTTAAACCTATGCTCAGTCTGGGGGAAAATGTACTTAAGCACAGAAGTGCTGCGTTCGCAGCCGCGCTGCTGCTGTCTCCCCAGCAGCCATGTGGCTCTGGGAGAGGCTCCATTCCCACAGGGAGGTTGTCAGAGGGGATGGCCTCCAGTGCAAAGCTCCTCAAGCACATTTTGCCTCACTCCAAACCCACCCTGACGTTGTGGGTCCAACTGGGCTGATGTGGAGTCAGGTGCTGCTTGGGCTGCGCTCGTTTTGCACATAAGAGATATAGTGAGGGGAAGAGGTGAGCTGGTGTGTCTAGGGTAAGATTTTTCTTAGTCTGGGGATTGATCTGGATCCTTTCAATGCATGAAAGGATTTTATCTGTGTACCAAAATACTAAGTTAGGCGTTATATAAAATGTGTTACCCAGGGGATTTGAAGCACGTCTCAAAGAAGAGAGGTTATTCCCAATTTACAGATGGAAATGAGACTTACCCAGTGTTGCACACAGCAGTGGTGGCTGAGCTGAGAATGTCCCTAAATGTGCTTGGTTCTCCCTCCCTAGGGCTCCACATCTGTGCTATTCAGTCAGCACAAACTCTGCTGACCCTCAGACCCCCTTTTATCCCAGACTATCTCCCCTTCCACTTGACTCCGGGCTTAAAAGGCGCCAGCAACTGACGCCCATCAGCCATGCTCCAAAATGTCTAATTTCTGGGAGAAAAGTCCTTTTTGCCTCAAGTTTTCCCTGACTTCCCTGAGATTTGAAAGGGGGAAAAGTCCATGGAGAAGCCACAAAGCAAAAAGCCTTCGCCGTTTCTCCCCCAACCCTCTTGGCAGCTTTATCAGCCTTGCCTGCTTTGCCCTGGGAGATATTTAGACTAGACAAGCAAGCTTTGAGTGCTAACTGCTTTCTGTTTTATCCCTTTTCCTGCTGAGCATCCCTCCATCTCCCATCCCTCCCCAGCACCAACACTGCAAACACAAAGGTGAGTGAGTGAGTGAGTGAGTGAGTGAGTGAGTGAGTGAGTGAGTGAGTGAGTGAGTGCAGGGCACAACCAGTGCTCCAGATATGAAGCAGATGGGATTGAGGAAATTGTCTCTTTTTTAATTCATTGAAACTGTCTTAATCCTCTCATCCCCCCAAGACTACTCCCTGTGTGCTTCATTAGAGAGCTGAAAATGAAGCTGCTCCTTTGTAATCCAGGATTTTGTAGTGTCAGCCATAGGTGTGACTTTGCCCCACATTATTAATAAAGATGGCGAATATTGCAAATGGTTTCCTGTGAATGTGGGCTTGGATGCTGGAATTATTTCATTATTTCATTATTTTCCTCTCCTTTCTTCATGCTCCACCTTTCTTTGAGTGTTCAGAGAGTGCATCAACTGGAATTAATGTCCGCAAAAATTGACTTTTGTAACGGGATGAAAATCAATGGAAATTTTCAGTTTCTCTTTTTAAGCTGAATCAGATGAACATTTTGAGCCAAAGTACCAGAATGTGTCATGGGTTGAAGAGAAATGGTCAATCAAAATTATCCAAAATCCATGTTTTGACATTTTCCATTGCAGTGAACTGATCACATCTTGCTAAATCCTGTTTCCTTTGACTATGAATCACAATACATAAGATTTCATTTCCAGTTCTATAATGGATGTGTGTAGGGTCCTACAGGGCCTTTGAGGCTGTTGGCAGGTGGATGCATTTGCTCCCCTTTTCCCTGCAGGATAAATTCCTTGGTTTTCCTATTTTTGTTGATACATACTCACAAGACTTGCATAATACACCACAGGCTGGAGGATCTTTTTGACTTACACAAGATTTCCTCAGATAAAATTATAGATTTTGAAGTAGCTTACTTTTGCTAGAAAAATGTATTTTAATGGAAAATTCCCAAGTTGCTCTTGAGCCGTGATATTCACAGAAACACAAATCAGGGTTCATGGTATGTACTTTTTAAGCATATACTGATTTTTATTCATTTCAGCCATATTTTGACACCTGAGCCAGGAGGTAAATCTCAAATTCTGTGATCTACATTGATTAACCATCTAGCTCAAAAAAGTAACACTGCAAAACATGAATCAATCATGAGAATAATGAGTTAATAGCATTTCAAATAATACCCAACTCTGGCAAAGTAACAACCTGCTTGCAGAGACTCCACAAGGAGAAAGAAAATCTAAATTCATTGGATAAATTATTTGTTGCAAATTATTTCTTCAGCTCTAATTAGTAATCTTCATTTTACACAGTAGGCCTCTAATGACCTGCTTGACAACTATGATGTCTGATAGACAGTGGGGATTTGCATGAAAATGAGTTTTGTTTACTCCCATCCCAGCCATAAAATGACAGCAGCGAGGCAGCTCGGCTTTACTGTGCAAAAAGGGAATACCCAGGCACCCAAGCTCTGGGTGAGAGAAGATAATTCAGCCATATTTTGGGAAATAGAGGGGAAAAAAAAAAAACCAGGAAGCACTAATTCAAACAAAACCAGGAGGCATTAATTCAAACAAAAAAATAATAGCAGCCGGCATACAAAGACTAATCAGATGCGGTTGCTAAGTGGAGTCATGTGAAGAGCAGATGATGGAGCAAAAGCAGCTCTCAGTGAAAACGGGGTGACCCAACCCTGAAAGGTCTTGCACTGCTGTTTTCCAGGATTGAATAATCCTCTGCCTTTTTATGGCAAGGGTTTTGAAATGTTGGACATATTTCAAGAGCATTATCATCTCCTGTCTGCTGAAAATTGACAAGATTTGGATCTTTCTCTGGCTTGTGTATCTTGAGCCCAGACAGATTCAAGCAGAAGATGATGCTCTTGCCAGTCAAGAGCAGCTCAAACAAGGTAAAAACAGAGCAAGAGAAAACCAGGGTAAGGCAACAAAGCTGATGCCCCTCCTGGAGCTCCAAGGATTTCTTTCTCTGGGATTTGCAATATATTTTTGTGATTTCAGCAATGTTATTCCCAGCCCAGTTCAGCACATCTTGTGCTTTGACAGCTCACTGCACCTGGAAATTATTATTTGATAACTGGCAACCTCTCTCATTTTGGAAGGCTTTTTTTTGGGAATGGCACTTTATTCTTATCTGCCTTCTGAACTTCTGCTGGTGTAAAAGGAGGTGCAAGAAGCACTGCAATACTGCCTGCACAATATTCTCTCAGAGCCCTGATTGGGGGGTGCAAGCAGGGAAAAGGTTGATGGTTTGTATTTTGGCAAGTAAGCACTGGATGCACATCCATAGTCTGTCATCAGACAAGCTACCATCAGAGTTCTGTTCACTTATTTGGTGGAAAATGTGAACACAATGGCTTGAATTGCTACAGTAAATCAGTGAGCTATTGGGGTAACTGAGTCCAGAATCTGACCTCAAAAGCAACCTCATCCAATTTTTCTTTCATTTTTAAAAAAATTATTTTCTTCAAAATAATATTGTAATCATATAAATTTGTTAAGAAAAAGGCAGGTTTTAGTTGCTGGTCATCCCATTCACTTGATTCTTTCCTTTAACTATTTGGCAAATGATCTCCCAGAAAAAAAAAAAAAAGATAAAAGACGTAATAAACTGCTTTCAGCCACTTCTCTCTGAATTGATCCTGCTCCTTCTTCATGTATTGTTGATCTTCTAATTTAATCACTTGTCCAGAGGGCACATGCAATTTTTTAGGAAGTAAAAATGTCACACAAGAAAAAAGAAGGAGGCTGAGAGTAGAAATATCTTCCCTTGTCAGGCTGTGTGTCCTATCTGGGAAGCATCACCCAGCACAGGCACTGCCTTGGGCTGGGAACTGAAGTGATGAAGAGGAGCCTGCCTTCATCCTGTCAGTGTCACCAAGCTTGGCCAGGGGAAGCATAAATCATTCAAGAGCCAATGGACAGGCAGCCAGGAATACATCAACACAGCCAGAATGATTGCAAGAGTTTTATTTTACCAGAAAACCAACCTAAAGATAGTCTGGGGAGGGCAGGGGGTGCTCTGTGCCAGCAGCCCCGGCCAGCACTGCCACCTCTGCAGGGGCAGCAGTGAAAGTGATTTTCCACAAGTGGGAGGGAGGAGGTGAGTGAGTGCAGTGCTGGTTCACTGAGCAATGACTGCCCACACTCTGCAGCCTTTAGCTGGTTGGCCATGGCAACCTCTGGCTTTCATGTACCCAGAAAGGCAGACGCTGAAGGCTTAGGCATGGCTGTGCTTCTGGATGCAGCACTTTAATGATTTATTGAATTCTTCTGTGTGATGGTTGGTTTTGGGTTTTTTTAGGGTCAGGAGTTGCTGTTTTAAAATGCTCTGTAACAAGCAGATGTGTAAATTGATTAACTTTTAAAGTGAATTTTCACGTGTGGCAGAAAACCTGCTCAGCTCTGGTGCCAGCCCAAACCTGCAGCCCCGATGGCCACGCCACAAAGGTGTTCAGCCCTTCAGAGCTTCCCCTGTGAAGCTCAGCCACTTCTGTGGCAGCTCTGCACTGGGATTCCCTAGCCACAGTCTGTGTGGAGGGGACACAGCAGAGCTCCTCACTTTCAGTCCCCAGGGTCCCTCTGCCAAGGGGCCAGAGAAGATCTGCATCCCTGGGAGAGGACAAGCAGCAGTGGGCAGCAATTTCTGCACGTGGATGCAGAGGGGAGCAGCTGTGGGGTGGCCAAGGAGGGGATGGGAGAGCTGCAACATGCAGCAGTTTAGAACAGGGAGTGCAGGAGAAGTGGCCAAGAAAGTCCTTTCAAGGGAGTTTCCATGAACATGTGCAATGTGCAAAGCCAAGGTGGGACACGTGCCCACAGCCCGATGTATAGATCTCATCCAAATCTACTCCTAACCTTCTCCAGGCTCAGCTGGGCTGATCCAGGCTGCAACTTCTGACAGCTTGTCTCCCGAGACCCAGCAGAAAATGGGGATGTCCTTGGGCTTTCCAAACCTGGGACTGCTCCAGGTGCCCATGTCCTCCCCAGGTCTCTCCTGGGCACGGGCTGGAGCAGCGAGTGGGGCTGGGACCAAAATAGAAAGTGCCTAGAAAGTGATGGTGGCCAGGGTCGGAATCTGCCTCCACAGAGTTTGGGTCATGTCTCCTGGGATTTAAAAAAAGAAACAGGCTGTGACTGCAGGCCAAGTCCTCTGTTGGTATAAATGGCCACGGTCCCCCTGAGCAGAGTTCAATCTATTTATACCAGGGAAGAATTTGGCCCATCAGATAGAAGAAATCCTGCACTCTGCTTGGGCTCTCTGAGTTTCTGCCCTGCAGAGCCATGAGACTGTGTGTCCATAGAAAGGAACAACAAAAGGGAGCCTTTCCACTAGCGCTGTTTTGCAAAAATTGTGGATACAGGGAAAGTCGAAGTTTTCATAGGAACACACCCATCCTGATTGGACTTTCTTTGGAAACTGTTTTGCAGCAGGCTTGTAGCATAAAATCCTCCCCGGCAAAATTTGTCCCCTGCTGAAGCAAACAGCTGAGTTCAAACCATGCAGAGCACCAGGGATGGGAAAAATGAAGGGCAAGAAACTCAAATTCCAGCTCTCACTCTGCCTGTGAGACTTGCACCAGCAGGGAAGCATCTTACTAAAGGATGATTTGCTCATCCAGGGTGTTCCTCTCTCCAAGGAGGGTGGAGAGGGAATTTTATTTGCTTGTTTGTTTAAGAAAAGCTTTGAAAAGCTTTGGCTTCCTCTCAAATTCAGGGGAAGAGCTGCAAAAATCTCAAAAATAAACCCCGACCCCAAAACCTTCTTGAGTTTTTAAAGCTTTTTCCTACCCTGTTCCAGAAGGGGCCGTTAATTGTAGAGCATTTCAATTGCAGAAAATCTGACTATTGAGTCAAAGAGTCTTTTTGAGCCTAACCAGATGTGTGGGGCTTTTGTAAGTCGCTCTCAGCATCACAGCAGCTCAATATAGTTAGCATTGCTCAGAATTTTCATTGCCAGTGGCTGTAAATATGTCTGTATGCATTTCATTGTAGAGACCCCTGCAAGCATCTAGGAACCAAAACTTTCCCTCCACACCCCAGCCACCGAAATGAGATTATGCACTGATTGCATAATTACTGTATAACAAGGTTTGCTCAGCCCCTCCGTGCACAATGCCTGTTTTCATAGCATTTAATGGGAGAGGCATAATGGGCACCAGCTTGAATGCCAACGAGGCATTGCATTTCCCAAAGCAGCTTGAGTCTGCAAAATCTGGTCCAGCTGCTCAGCACACAGAAGGGTGACAGGCAAGCGACTCCCAGCCCGGGCTGGGACAGGAATTGGAATGTGCATGGGGAAACACCCCCCTTCCCCAGACTGAAGGGGGCTGGCTGGCTTTAGCACTGGCTGGGTTGTTTCTTCAAGCTACCACAAGCCAGCTACACTAATGCTGTGGCCTTCACATGTGTTTTGCCTGCACCAGCATTTGCAAATCTGGACTGATAATGCTCTCACTAATTTTGCTCTGTCTGCTGCTGCTCTGGTCTTTCCTCTTTGCTCTGAGTGAATGATTTAAAATGGCTCAAATCCCACACAAGGCTTGTTTTGTGTAATGAGTTAGGCAGCAAATGTGCTCATGTATTCAGCCCTGGCTTCATCCTGAGTGGTATGGATCTGGAACAGCCCATAAACAGCAATTTGCTCATCTTTTAAGCTCTATTGTTTAGGCAATGGGTTTTACTTGGATGGTTGAAGGCCAGCCCTCTCTTCGCACAAAATGTTTTCTGTGCTCCAACAATAACTACAACCCTTTCTTTCTGTTTTGCATTTATTTGCAATTAAAATAAATGGACCAAATGCTACCAGATGAAATGAGCACGACATTCCTTGTTGACTTACCAGCTCCAACAGGTCCCCCGGCCCCGCGGCCGCTGCTTGTCCTCTCCACCCATTGCATGCTGCCGATGTCTTGGCTCTCCTTTCCTAAAACACAAGTCCTTCAGGGACTTACTGGGCCTTTTCTCAGCCTGCCTCTGGAAGGGGCATGTTGATGGTGCACAGCAGTTACAGCAGGGTCGTCTCCAGTTCTGCACACACGAGTTTATTTTGGGGAATGTGAAGGAGCAGACCTGGGACCTGCCTCCCTGTGACAGTAGAGCTGCCCATGAGTGTCTGCCTGTTCAAGGAGAGTGGCAGAGCAAAGATTATGGGCTTGAGCTGATTGAAGGTAATTTTTTTAAGGGCTAGGTTGAAACCCTTAGGTTGAAGCATGCTGTCTGGGGAAAAAAAAGTGAAGCATTTTGAGAAATTTTCAGGCTCTTAATGTCAGACACATACGCTTTGGAGAAAGAGATTTTCCTGTTCTCATCCTCTCATTATCCACCATCTCCTCCATCTCATGGCTCAAAGCCACTCAGATCATGCTCCTTGGTTTGCCACCGTGCAGTGCTGTGATTTGTCTCTCTGGTTTGGCAAGTGCCTGGGGAAGTGCCCAGAACAGCTGCTGCCCCAGCACCAGCTGGGCTGGCAGTGGAGGAAGGGAGTCAGGACAGGACAAACTCAGGGCAGTACAGACATGCCTGTACCATGCTGAAGAAATCCACCTTCCTCACTATTTTCTGTTGGTGACATAACCAACAGAAAGCTATCTGGAGAAAGGCTTTCTAAGTCTGAAGTGTGCTAAGGAAGGCACTCAGGCTATTGGGAAGGTAATGCCCCTGTTAAAGTTCTTCACCCTTTCTTACTATGCTCACTCACTGCCATAAATTGATTAGCAACTTTCATGGAAAGGCTGGCAAGGTGAGCTTTGCTGGTGTAGCTTTATGAGCTCTGCCAGAACCCTCAGCTGCACTGAGCCACTCTGGGATGGAAACAAGTGTAGACAGATCTGGGATGGAGAGCACTGGAGATGGATCTGGGATGGAGAGCAGTGGAGATGGATCTGGGATGGATAGCCCTGGAGATGGATCTGGGATGGAGAGCACTGGAGATGGATCTGGGATGGAGAGCAGTGGAGACACAGACAGTCAGCAAACACGTGGGACAGCAGGGGAAATGCCAATGATTCCCAGGCAGACGTTCACTCCTGTCAAGTATGCCACTGGGCCTTTTATATCCCTGCAGAGCAGATATTTTTAAAGTTTTTGCTAGACCTTAGAAAAAAAATCAGATTTTTAAGGTCCTTCTTGAGAGATGTACTGAGCAGAAGAGTGTGGACATTTAGGTTGGCCTCTGTCCCAGCAGGGTGCTGGCACGATGCATTACCAGGTCAGCCTGATCCCAAACAAGCCAAATGTTCCAGGAGAGAGTGGTCACAGTGTTTTCAATTTATCTATTTTTATCAAAACACATGGGTGGCTTTGAGCATGGATGCATTTGGCACCCAGGCCCACCAACCCCGTGATTGCTCCCAGCTGCAGGCACAGCCCGTGCCCCAGACACGGTGAGAGGGCAGGGGAAAAGCCACAATAAAACGAGGAGCTTGCTGCACAGAAAATGGACATTTTGACAGGCTCCCATCTCATATTAGAAATGTTTTGATTTCGTTTCCTCTGCAGAACATAAACAGATTTTGAAACCTCAGAAGTTGCCATGAGACAAACCCGCTGTTTCCTGGCCAGCTCTAATTGTGGCTTGTGACCAGCCCTTGCCTATTGAAGTCAGAAATTGCGCAAGGGAGGATCCTGGCTCAGCACAGATTTGTGTGGAGAAATGTGATTTGTCACTATCTCTTTAAGCAAAGTTAACTCTTCAGTTAAAGAATTTTTTTGTGTCTGTCTCTGTTTACTACCAGCAAATACCTGCAAAAAGTGTCCTACAGGCAGCATGACAATGGGAGGGCTGATGTGAATGTGGCATGTGATGTAAGCATGGCAATGCCCTGCTTTTATCCCCTGGAGTGCTGGGATCTGAGTGCAGCAACATTTCTTGTGCCCCAGCACAGCACAGTCACCCCAAGGACTGAGCTGAGCTTGAAGCAACATCATCACCTTCCTCATGTGGGAAGGGTGCTTCCTTCTCCCTGTCCTCTAAATCCACAGGCTGAGACTTTTTGAGTTGTCTTGGAGATTTTAATGCCAAGAGAGGGGGGAAAAAAAAGGAAAGCAAAAAAAATATAAAAAGAAGAAATGAGCCACCCAATTCCTGCAGACAGCTTTGAAAATATCAACCTTGACAGCTTTGAAAATATCAGCCTTGTATTTCTGGGCAGCTCGTGAGCTCAGGAGTGTTGGCAAAGTGGCCAGAATTATGGAAGAGCAAGAAAAATGATGAAGTGCTTGGGCAGAGGGGCTTGACCACGGTGGGAGGAGGTGCTGAGGGGTTGCATGACTGCACTGGAAGAGGAAAATATCCAAGGGGCAAGAGGAGGGTTGGATAGAGGTGGTTGGTGTTGAGGAAAATAAAAGCCAACAGTGGCAGCACACCAGGAAACCTTTCCTCAGTCTGAACTTCAACCCATTGTGAAACCTTCCCTCTCGGGAAATGCTGGGAACCCCCGAGGTCATGTCAACAGCAGTGGGGCTGGCTGGAGCCACAGGAGGCCCCGGGAGGAAATACAGCTCTGGAGAGAGCTGGTGTACCTGGGCTCTTCCAATTTATCTGATCACATCAAAGCAACCCATCCTGCAGGGCTCTTTGCAGGCAGGGACCTGACTGGCAGCCAGGTTTGGCAGAGCAGGGGCACGAAAAGCCAATTTTGCAACTGGTTGGTTGAGTTACGACAGGAGAGCACAGACCCACTGCCTGTACAGGCACTAAATCGACAGGCCAGTGCTTTTCTTTAGGATCAGGGTTTCATCTAAGAGAAAATCCTAATTTCACTGTCTAGTACCAAACGAGTTGATAGCACTGCCAAGGATTTATAAATATAGGACTTCTTTCACAATAATCAGTGCTGCTCTTGACCTGAATTCAGGCTGTTAGATTTTTCATCCTCTCTCATGACAATTTTATTTTATCATCCCCGCCACTACACAGATTTTTCTGCAATGACTAATTTTGAAGATGGTAAGCTCACTGCTGAAAAACAGCATCAGAAATGTGTGGTTATCAGGAGCAATGGGTGCCAAAGGCACAAATCTTACAGCTGTGTGAGGGGAAGCGACGACAGTCATCTGAATACAGAATTATTTGCATCCCATCTTTGTCCTAGTGCCTCTGTAAAAGAAAAACAATCCTTTTTTTTTCTTTAATGTCTAAGGAATAACATCATAAACCAAAAAATCCCTCCAAGTTACTGTTAAATTTCCTTTGTGGTGTCTGTAGCAATCCCTTAAAGGGTTAGCTCCGAGCATGTCTTAATTTTGCAAGGATAACACAGGAAACGACTGCAACTGTGTTGGGTAAGTACACAGATTGTTTTTTCAATGAATTCTTTGTGTCTTTGATTTCCATTTATACTTCTGCATTCTGGTGTACCTAAGCAAATATTTCTGGGAGGAGCCAGGGAAAACTGAATTTTTTTTTCAGAACTGACATTTTGAATACTTCCAGCCAGCTTTCAAGTTGACTGAAAAATGAGGGTCATTGTTAGGGAGAAAAATTACCTGGTTTATTCTACATTTTCCCAATATTCAAATTTAAAAACTCAGTGGTGTTTAGGAGCTCCAAGGTGTCTATTTCTTGCCTGGGCTCTGCAGTGCTTGCCCATGCTGCTCTTGAGGAAGGATGAGAGTTACGTGACTGAAATTATCTGAGAAATCATTGCAGACCCTTTTTTATTGCAAGAAAAATGGAATTCTTCTCTGCCAGAAGGTAAATAGAGCTATCATGTTTTGACCACAGCAAATCTTCAAACAGGGAAAGAAGAAATCACGTTCTGTGATCGCTTTTTCCTATGCCATTGATTGCTATGGTAATCCCATTGCCAAATCCCTTGGTATCTAAAAGGCTGGGCAATTGTTATTTTTAAAGCCTTAAACCACAGACTGTGCCTCCTGAAACCCTCGATATTGACTGTGCCAGCTCTTAGGTTTCACTTTTGCATGTTTGTGGAGATCTGGGGAGTTTCCAGCCCAGCGAGCAGCAGGGCTTGTTCATCTTAAGGCAGATGCTTGCAAAACGCAGTGGGAGCAGGGCACACACGTTTCCAATTGCCATGAAAGAATAAAAAAAACCCAAAACATTCTTAGAGGTTTCCAGACTTAGGCCTAAGTGTTTACAAAACTGGTTTCAGCTTTTAAGAATGTATTTCCTGGCTTTGAAGTGGAGCCCCTTGACTTCATGGCATGTTGGATGTGATCCCTGACTGCTCCTGGAGCTCCAGTGCCAGAGTGGTTCCGAGCAGGGGCTGGTACCCAGAGCTCCATTCCTGCCAGGCCAGGGATGGCAGGGCTGTCCCAGCCTGCCAGCCCCACGGACTGCCATACTTTTATAAGGGTTGTTTGGGTTTTTTTATTCCATTCCACAGGATACAAAATGCTGCACTGTTTTCCAGTCTCTGAGGAGGATTTGGCCAGCCCCAGTTAGGAGGCACATTTGTGTTCAGTGGTGTAAGAACTAAAAACTTCAGAGTATCCTCAAAATCACAGTGGGGAAGCAGAGACAATGTCCTCTCTCGGGACACCAGTGCTGGATCACTCCCTGATGTGACTTTCTCCATGTTTTTTCCATAGTCATTATAAGCACCATAAAAAACCACCACTCCAATCAGTCTAAATAGAGTTTATTGTATATTAACACTTTTATATTAACGTTTTAAATATATATTATGTCCTTTTTGCCCTCTGTTTTTTTTTCTTCTTCCATTAGCAGAGAAAACTGCTGTTTTATTTTATTTCCCTTCACTTCAGTACTTGATGTACCTCCACAAAAACCTGCAGTTATTCCATAAAATCAGTCACTGAGGTAAATAATAACAATCTTACCCCATAAACCTGCTGAAACTGTTGAAATACAGCAAAAGATTAGAGCAATCATTATTAATATAAACTATGAGAAAACAGAACGTTAGCTGAATCTGTTATAAAAAGGGATTTTTTTTTTCCAAGTTGGTTTTAATTTCTAATAAATAAGAGAAATATTTTTTTCTGGGAACATGAAGGATAGTTTTATAGTCTCAGTCTATCAGAAATAATGCCCTGTTGGCCCTGTTCTCTGCTGCACACACTGAAGAACTCAGACTCTGAGGCATCAGCCTCTCTTCTTCAGATACAGGGCAAAAATACTGATAATGAACATTTCATAAAAGCACAAAGACCTTTATCAAAGGGAACGATGCATAATGCATTTTCAGAGCTATTGTTATTATTATTATTATTATTATAGCACTTGGCTTTACACAATTATTATTTCGGTTTGCTTGAGAGGAACATCTGAAAAAGATCTTCTAAGTTAAATCCAATGTTTTTAAAAGGCACTTAATGAATTTTTCTTGCTGTGTTTATGTTGAGAGGTTATTTGTTTGGAGATCATCTGTCATTTTTTTGTGCAAAACATTTGAATTTTGTAAGTCTATTAGTGAGATGACTTTTCCCCAGTCCTGCAGGAGTCTCCTGCATGGTGATTTAGTGCTTTTGAAATCTGCCTGGCTGCCCCGGAGACCATTTTTTTCTTAATCAGTGGTGATATGGATCCAGTCCTTCCAGAACATGCCCAATGGGTCTGCACACATCAGCACAAGGATCTGGGAATCCTCAGCCCCTCGGTGCTGCTGGGACATGGAGACGTTTGGAAATGCCCCATGGGAACAGAGTTTTTGACCTCTCCATGGGCTTCTTTTGAATAAACCCACTGTGGTTAGATAGAGCGTCCCAAAACACCCATCATCTGGGCTGTGGGGAGCCAGATTCTGGTTTTTTCATGGCAATATTAAAATCAATTTTTTTCCCTTACTCTTGAGTCCACCCCCTAATTTCCTGAGGACTTCCTGTAAAATTCCCTGAGGAGTTGCACCTGGGAGAGGACAACCATATCCATAACTCCAACTCATCATCTTAATTATAGACTGCAAAATTTCATGCCCACTTGTCTCACCTCATGATGTGGGAGCCAGGAGGTGGACACAGCACTGGAGCCACCCCACCCATGGTGCTTCTCCTGTCCCTGTCCATCACTGCAGGGTGATGTCTGGGAAAACCACTGGGAGGGGTGGATCGTTTTTCACCTGGGGATTCAGTTCAGGCTCCCTTCTACATCACCCTGACAACTGAATTTAATTGACAGAATACTAAACCATGTCACATTTGTATTAAAATTAAATAATATGGACCAGACATCTGAGAATCAGGCAAGGCAAAAGGTTTTATTATTTTTTCTCACTTATTAGTCTCTCTTATAACATTGCAAAGGCTGCCAGAACCTGAGTGGTGTTAACACAGAAGATGCCACTTTAAATTGAGAAGTTTATCACTTCAGCTCTCCTTTGCCTCCCTTCTCTGACCAGTCAGTGTCTGGCAGCACAACCTTGTCTCTCATTAGCGCCGAGGCAAGAGACGAGGCCGTGCTTGGGCGATCTGACAGTTCAGGCCCTTGTTTTTACAGATTGCCTTTAGCAGCTGAACTTGTCAGACATTTTAGGTAGAAAGAGCAGAAATGAGTAATGGAGGCAGCTGATTATAGCCATAAAATTCACCCAACCCCAGAAGGATGTATAGCTGCTCCAGAAAAACCCAAGCAGATATTTTAAGGCGTTTGCAGACTCGGGGCTGCCGAGGTTGCTGCCAGCAGTAATAAACTCCCGTGATCCGATCCCAGCGTACGCCCAGCCCAGCTGGCTGTTTTATTTGGGCGAGGTGTGGAGGGCAGAAATTCTCTTTGTTGATTTTCACTCCCAATGGCAGGGTCTGCGCAGAAACCCAATAATCCAGGGCTGTTGCTAAATCTTAATTCTATTGCTGCTCCCTTGGGGGATTGGTGTGAGTGGGGTTTTCAGTACTCCTCAGGGTATCTTTGAGGAACAGCAGTGTTCTGAGATCCCCGAGCTGCCACTGCATGGCTATATCAGATAAAGCACTTAGACCTCTGCCTTTGGCAACCAGGAGAAGCACAAATGGCCAGAAGACCATAGAATCATAGAAAAACCTGAGGTGGAAGAGATCCACAAGGATCATTGAGTCCAGCTCCTGGCACTGCACAGGACAACCCCAGGAATCACACCATGTGCCTGAGAGTATTGTCCAAATGCCTTTTGAACTCTGGCAGGATTGAAGACGTGACCACATCCCTGGGGAGCTGCTCCAGTACTCAACCACCCTCTGGGTGAAAAACCTTTCACTAATATTTAACCTAAATACGGGAATGCCTCTGGTACTGGCAGCACCGGCCCATTTGCTCTTCTGCCCTCTGAGCCAGCTTGGTCTCGCTCCTCAAGGTGTGGAGGCTCAGGAAGTAGAGGCTTTTCCATTTCCTGGCCTGAATTTTACCTTTTGCTCGCATTTTGACAGCACTGACAACAGCTTTGCATTTTGCTGCAACAAACGGGGATGGTTTCAGACTGGGATTGATGTAAGAGGGAGCAGATTTCTCCTCCAACACTCAAACTCCTAAAACTGGGCACGTGTGTCCTGGAAGCAGAAGGATGGTCCGGTCATGATGCATGGACACATAGAGGAATGTCATGAAGCCAGACAGCACTAGACTGGCTCCAAATGCTGCTCTCAGTTTCTTCCCCAAGTTAGTAGGTGAGTGACCACATCTCCAGCTGGAGGTCAGACCGACCTTGGAAAATGTAGGCAATGCAGCTCACCCGGTTTGTAAACTGAGTCCAACACAAGGAGCTGTAAGATGAGGCGGCCCAGGCCAGAAACCTCAACCCCATGACCTGACCTGGTCAGCCCTCCATGACCCTGAGACAACTAAACCTACATTTTATCATGAAACAGCAGATCCCGTGTCCTTTTGTGGTCATCCCAGCCAACGCCAAACTGGCACAAGGGGTTTAATGCTGAGACTGAGTGAAAAATTTCTGTTTGTTGAGCTGACTGAGAGGCTGAAGATGCTGGAATGAGGAGAGCCAGGGCTGACACAGAGCAAGGAAAAACTAATGGCTTTTAGTGTTTCTCATTTATTTTGCCCAGTTACTTGGAACATCTTTTGAGGATTTTTTTTGGTCCTTTTTGCTTTACGGCAATTACCTCTGATTGTTTCAAACTATTAGCGTTCAGAAATAAAGCACCATTATCTCTTTCCAATATTTTTCGCGGGTTTTTGATTTCAAATCCATCCAATAAACCCAACCTGAATTAATGAGCCTGCCTAGGCAGTTTTTAGATAAAAGCAAAGGCAAGGAGACATTCCTGCTTTTGCTGCTGCTCATCAATGCCCACCAGGCACCTCATGCTGCTATCCCCTGCAAATAATAGGAAACGGTCCCAAAGAGTGAGCACTGCCCTAGCAGGACCCCTTTTTCCCAGTTATCAGAGGACACCTGATGGTATTAGCAGCAGCAGAGCCGTGGTGTTTCATCTCCCATGGTTTATGTGCAATTACAGAAGGGCAGTTCATGCCCAGGCACTGCCAGAAGCGGTGCCTGCTCCACCACGTTCGGCCCCGCTGCCAACACCTCCCTGCCTCCCATCAAAGAGAAATGTGAGGAGCTGTTTCACCTGATCTGAGGGAAGCTTTTGACACAGTTAACTGTAGCACATTAATTAACAAACTTCAGCACTGAGGCTCCTCTGATGCAGCTCTCACAGGGTTTCACAGCTGAAGTGAAGGAGGAGGAGGGAGGGGATGTTCACAGCTCTGGGTCCCTCACCTTCACAGAGATACAGCATCCAGGTACAGCACCAGCATCCAGGGTGGTGGTCCAGGGTGCTGGGAGGGGATGGAGCTGCAGCATCCCCCACCCACCTGGCCAACCTCACCCTGTGTTATCTTGCAGCCCTGGTATCCCACAGAGGGGCTTCTCACTGTGATTTGCTCTGTGAATGTCTAAGGAGGTAGACAAAGGTTGGAGCAGGGGCTGCCTGGCTCCTGCTGCCCCACATCCCAGCTTGGCTGTCTCCATATTTAGACCCATTGTGCTTCCGTGGTCCTGTATTCCTGCAGAAACCTAAACCAAGGGAAAATGGGGCAGTGGATGACAGCAATGTCACCGTGGCCCCAATGCACAGCAACTGCAGGCCATGGAAATTGGGTCAGCTTCTTCTGGTGTAAATCAGCACTCCTTTGCTGAAGCCAGTGGAGTTAAAAGAGTGCAAGAAAGACCAAAATTAGGTCAATCAGATGCACAGCTCCTTTTATGCAGCAACGTAACCCTCTTCTTTCTTCCTACTATTCTGCACAGTCAAGTAGGTCAGAAGTATCTCCTGTCAGGCAGCTGGGTCCACTGAGGTAGCTCTGAAATATTCTCCAAATCAGTGGGACATCAGGAAAAGACATCCCTGTCCCCTCCTGCCACTGTGGTCTCTGAGCACAGGTCTGAGGGAGAACAAGCTCTCGGGGGGTGCTGATGAAGGTGGGGGTTAAAACACCCCAAAAGTCTTAGTCTGGGTTTAACCAGGCAAGAGGTAACACAAATTCCTAAATACCCCGTTCGTAGCACTTGCCTTCTGGGCAGGGTTTTGCCATGGTCTGTGCTTGCAAGGGACACCACAGACACGATGAGGGGCTATTCTGGTGGCCCCCAGCAACCCCTGAACCACCTGCACTGGAGCCTGGTGCCTGTGTGAGCAGTGGAATATGCTACTGCAGGGTCCCACAGCTTCCAGTGCCACTGGTGTTGGGGCATGCTTTCTTTCCCAAATGAGTGCTAGAAAAATTGGACCAGACCTCTCCTCAGAAAGCAGGGCAACAGCTCCTTTATTTCTCTGCAGAGCCTCTTACACACAACCTTCTGTACATATTTTACATGCCTTGAACCAGTGAGACCAGAACAACTGCTTAACGCCCACTGGAAAAGAAGCATAATTGAAACAAAAAAGAAGCATAATTGAAACAAACTGGAAATAAGATTATTAGTGAAGCAATCCAGCTTCCTATTTTCATTCACCAGGAGCAGTGCCAAAAGGTAATTCTGAAGCTGGACAAACTCTGTGAAGAACTGTGGTGGAGTCAGAAGAGCAGCTCAGGGAGGGCGAACGTGGGTGAGAAATAGTCCTGAATTGCTGAACACGTTGTTTGAGCTATAATGATTTTGTGATTCTGACTTAGAACTTTCTGCCTGAATCATAAAATAAATAAGGGTCCTGGAGCATCATGGCTTCATACCAGCAGCCAAGGAGATGAAATCATGAGACTTTCAAAACCAGAGCTGCTCCCAAGTTTGGCAACTCCCCTCTGCGGTGAGGAATGAAAGCTGTGTGCCAAGTCAGTCACAAATTATAAACAGTCCCAGAATCAGCAATTTCTTCTGCACCCAGCCTTTTTCAACATTTTCTTCTCTTAAAGTGTTCCACATCTTGTGCCTGCCTTACCTTGTGTCTATGTGTAGTCTCTAGAGGTCTGCAGATCATCTGCAATAGGTGACTAACACGTGTTAGCACCACTTCTCTGCCGGGGTGTCTACGGAGCCAGGATGTGACAGGCTGGATAGTGAGGGGTCTTCATTGCTTATCACACTGAGACATTACTGTAGTCAAAACACCCATTGAGACAGTGATAGTAGCAACCAGACTTTGGTCCAACAGCAATAAAATGAATAATACTAATTTCTGCAATTATTTACCACTCACAAGCAAATTAGTCATCTTTTTGCCATACCTGAGACAGGAGATGCCACAAAATACCTTCAGTGCCATCTAGCTACTAAGTTACTTGGAGAGATAAATTTGCAACTCGCACTAATTGCCATAAGGCCCATCAGTGGCAATGTCCTGTTGCAGCAGCTGATGCTCTGCCCTCAGGGGTCTAATCAGGATGGTAATGAAAGCCACAGAGATAATTTGCAGCCATAGAAAACTCTGCTTTAAATGGATGCTTATCTAAAGTATGGCAAAGTGAATTCCTCAGAATGATGACTAAATGAATAAATAACTACGTGCACCCCAAACCCACAGGACATTTCCTTCCACTTGTAAAGGCACTTCAGTATCTCCAGTCCTCTGAACATTGCCAAGAAAGAGCAACAGCACTTTTGTGGTTTAGCTTTAGTTTCATGGAGACGTAAAGAAGCTATGAAAAATACCTCCCAAAACTTGCCTTGGGTTTTATGTCCATCTCCATATCCATCTCCATGTCCATCATGGGAGGTACTGGAGTATTTTTATCCCTGATCATCTCTGAACTGCTGGATCTTTATAGAAAATAAAATAACCTTCAAAATTCCATGGACCTGTTTTACTGGTGGTGGCTCCCCTGGCTGTCTGTGACGAGTGCACCCACAATTATGTCCACACCACAGCCAAGTGTGCATTGTGCCAGGCTGGTGGCAGGCTGGGAAGCGGGTGCATACTGAGGGATACAGCAGACATGTAGCTTTCCCTAGATAACTCATTCTGAACAGAGCTGATTTTTCACTTTTTCCACCCCTGGCCCAGACTGACGACTGTTGCCAGGCGTTTTGGTGTGTCCTGGACCAAGCTTCTTAGCAAAACCTAAGAGAAGCAAAACAGAATTAATGTCAAAGAGCGGTTGTTTTTATGACATACTGTATTTTGGTGAGGTTATTCCATTTATGGTGTGATTTGTCCAGATAAAATCTGTCTAGAAATGACTTTATGGTCTGAGTATGATGCTGATACGGGATGCATGTGTGCTTGTGCTCCCACAATGTCAAACAGCAACACTTGGACAAGGATCAGCTCCATGGATGGAGCAGGCAAGTGTCCCTGTCCACTCTGCAGCTCTGATCCTGCTCTGGGTGCACGTCCCTGGGAAGGTGAAATCAGTCCCACTACGGGAAGATTCCTTGGCTGTGGCGGTAGCACACATCTGGCAATGATGCCACACACACTGATGGCAGCAGGACGTGTGTCAGAAGAGATCAGTGCCTGTTGGAGCACAGTGAGGACCTCCTCTTTGGAGGATCTCACTACCTTAATGCTGGAGAGTTTATCCAGGCTAGACCAGATTATCTTGGAATCACAGAATCATTAATGTTGGAAAAGACCATTGAGTCCAACCATTATTAACCCAGTAACCCCATGTTCACCACTAAATCATACTTCCAGGTGCCACATTCACATGTTTTTTCCAAATCTCCAGGAGCAAACAGCATCAGCCATTTCAGTGAGCCCAAGCCGGCTTCTGCCAGCTGACAATCTGTCTGTAACATCAAAGTCAGTGTAAAAGTTTTTGGAGCATATTAGTAATTGAAATAAGTGCTGAGGACTATACTCATTTCATATGGATGGATCTCAGCAGTGTGAAGTGCGTCTTAAAAAGAGCATCTGTGTGGCACTCACAAGAAGAATTTTAATTGTTCCTTAAAGCTTTCACTGCAAAAGGTAGATCAGAGCATGGTAAAAGCTGGCAGTTCAAGCAGAGAAGGCCTGCAGCCCTCAGGTGTCCCTCTGAGCTGGAATTACCATATAGACACTTAAATAAAAATGAGCCAAACACAGGAACCTGACACCACATCTCAATCCAAGACCTGCTGATTTACACCAGCCAAAAAGAGACCTGACCTGCAGGGCCAAACCTGGCCCATGGCTATGTCCCCACAGCTGCGGTGATTTAGAAGCTCTGTCAGTGTCAGTCACCAGTGGGTCTCGTTGAAAGCCAGATTTATCTTGTAATCTGCACTAGAGGCGTAAACTGCTACTGCTGCTCCCACACAAAATAAATCAGCCCAGGAGCTGGTGGCTGTGAGCTCCAGCCCTCACACTGATTTATACGTCCTTACGTTAAAGTCAGCGGTGGCCAAACGTGGGCAGGAACCTTCCCTCTCACCTCCAGGCAGAGTGACTCCAACAGCAGGGTGGCACTGGGGACAGCGTGGGGACCTGTCTGTCCTGGGTACAGCAACAAGCCTTGGGTCAGCCTGATCCAGGCTTCCAGTGCCTGGCCAGAGCTTCCCCAAGCTGTGGCAGCAGGAGCAGGTGCTGCTGTGAGGAGGGTGACTGAGCAGCGCCGCTGTCCTGCCCGGAGAGGGGACCCTGCTCTGCGGGGGGAACGCCTGAGCACACGGGGCTAACTCAGCCTTCAGAATCACTGTCACTTTAGGCATCCTCCTCTGGTTCTGAAACAGAGGCTGACGAAACTCAGGAAGAAAGACAATAGTATAATACCCACCCAAATGTGGGAGTGTAAGCCTCCAACTCTTCACATCCCTACTGCGAGCTTACAATTCCAGCAGCGCTCCCGTTTGGGATTTTTTCTTATCACATAACTTAAAGAACATTGTTTTCTCTTTCAGTCCTGCACAGCACACACTGCCACTGCCCTGTCACTGCCCTGGCACACTTCCTTTGGAGACAAAGCAAAAGCCCCAGGACATGGGCAAATTTTGAAGCCCACCCAGCAAAGGGAGTGCAGGATTTGGGGATGCATCAGCAAATTGGTGATTGCCACACATCCAAACAGGGTCACAGTCGTGGGGTTTTGGCAAGTGGTGACCCAGGAGCCAGAGGAAAGACGATGCTGTTTTCCTGGCTACAAGAGGTGGGTTGGTGGCAGCCCATGAGAGCCCACCCTGATGATACAACGATCTGAGGATCCAAGTGTTGTGCTGGAGTCTGCGCATTCCTTGGTGTCGGGTGAAGCCACAGGAGTTTGGCAGAGCAGCCACAGCTACACCCTGTCCCTCCACACATACTGTTGGCAATTTCAGGCAGCGAAATAACACCCTGGCAGTGCCAAAAGCCACAGCGATTAGCAACAGTGTAAGTAATCAAGTAAAAGCTCTTTTCCACAGCCGAATGACCAGATTGCCAAGCATGCAAAGAGTAGTAGCTAAAATTGATTGCAGCTCACATGGATAATTTCTATCAGAATTATGTTATTGTATTAAAACAGTGATGCATAATGTATGGCCGAGCATCTCTGCAATAAACATCTTACATTTCATTTAAAAATCTATGAGTCATTAAAAAAGTTCTCTCATTATGTTGCACAGACCTTTGTTGAGTCAGCAATAGAAGAGACTTTAAAAAATAAAGCCCAAGGTATCACAGGGATGTGAAATACATCACATGGGAGTGGGACTGTGACCTGAGCACTGTGTGACAGCGTATGCTGAGTGGAACAGCCCATCCTGGGGGGCCATGTGCTCTGCAGAAAGTGGACATCCCTGCTCTGCACTGGAGGCTTGTTGTGCAATGGGCTCGTAGTAGCAGAGGAAAAATCAGCATGTCTGATCCTGAAGCCCTTGCATAGGTTTAACTTCCATGAGGTCTCACTGGCACTTGCAACACAGGTGAATTTGCCAGCTAGGTGGAGGGTTGCATCAAATGTGCAGCCAGGGTGCTCTCCATCAGGACTTGCTGTGAGCTGTGGGTCTGCAGTCACTGCATTTTACAGCAGGGAGACTCACTCATTCTGATTAAACTCACTCCCCTCCTTGTGTTGGGTAATCTCTCCCTGCCACTCACAGAAACCCTTTACACCTCCCAGAGGCCTCTCTCCCTCTGTAGTCATCCATGGTTCCAGCGTGGGCACCAACACCACATGAGAGCAGCCAAATGGATCTCGTTGTTCAGGTTCTTTCTCCAAGCCCTCTGTACCAACAGCAGCTCCTGCACTCTGCTCACTGCTCTCAGCAGGGTGGATCAGCTGGACACGACAGTGAGCTCAGCCAAAAAATGGAGCTCAGTGCTTGATTCAATGTGAAAACCACCATCAGCTGGGGACCAGGTCTGGACAGGCAGTGCGATTTTTTTGTCATGTGAAAATGGGCTGATCAAAGTGCTGCTGGCAGGTAGCGTGGTCGGGCAGTGCTGCAGAGAGCTCGGCAGGCCCGCAGGAAACCACAGGGCTCTGAAATGAGCGTGCGTTCGCCAGAGTCAGCAAAAGCAGCCTACAGACCTGAACTTCATTATTTCTTATTTCATACACTCTTTAAACTGATCTCTTCTTTACCTTCCCCCAAGTTTTATAGCCTTGAATTTTACCAGGTAATCTTTCCTCTCCATGGACAAGGAAGGTTTTAGAAGATTTAGGATAATAAAAGCATTGGGGAAAAGGAAAGTGATGGGGTTTCCAGGTACTGCGCAGAACTGTGCAATGGCAATTTGGAGACAGAAGAGCTATTTCTGGCGCTGGTGTTGCTCTGCCTTGGGAATTCTTCCTCCATCCAGTCTGTTTCCACCTGCGTGAGGGGCTCACACTGCCACCTTCTCTGCAGAGACCCGTACTGCCCATCCAAGCACCTCACACAGCACAGAGGAGGCATTTTCATTATGTGCAGGAGGAACCAGAGATTTCTGTCGCTATCTAAACATTAGAAGCTTTAATATTCATTGTTCTCATTCCTGTCCAGCAGCCCGTGCAGCTTTCCACATAAAGACAAAAACGTCGATCAATACTGAGCACAGCCACACCATGCTATTCATTCCTCCCTGAGAGGGGGTTTTACCAAAGCTGAATCACAGCAAAAAACCTGCAGAAATGATACTGATTCCAGACTTCAGCGGATATCACTGGGAAACAGAGTGGCCGTATGGATTTTCCACCTACCGTCAGTTACTAGCAACACAACATACTTCACTCCTGAGATGCACACTTAGGGTTGGGTTAAAAATAGATAAAGAGAGGAGGGCAGAGCACAGCAGTGTTTGTGTGATCAGCACAGGAGCCAACTCAGCAAGAAAGGCACTGGGCAGGGTCAATCCAGTGACGCCCCTCGGCACAGGGCCATGGCTTTGCCCACTCTTCCTGGAGGATGCTGCTTTGTAAAGCAATGGAGAAAATGCAGCAGGGAGTAACAGCAGAGTGAAGCATGGATCAGATAAGGACTAACAGCACACAGCTGTGACGCACAAGGCGTGTGCAAGGTAGCTCCTGCACATGGTGCCAAAACCTCACCTAAAAAACACCTTCTCTAGAGGATAGGGTAATACTTTGCTCCTCAGCGTTTGAGATGAATGGAGGATGCCCCACCATGCCTGTCTTGGAAAGGAAATGGCCTCACCTCCCCAGTGGCTCAGGTGAGGGTCTGCTCAGAGGGGGACTGGCAGCTTGGACCTGGCGGGTGTGTTGCTGTTGTTAATCATGATCACAACTGACACAGAATGTGAATCAGTGGGAACTGAAAAGTCCAGAAACAAGGCTTCCCTTCCCACCTTGGAGACCACCCCAGTGGTCCCAGCTGAATGCCTGGGACAGCTGAGGCCAGAGCCAGCCAGCACATGGATTTGGCACCAGTATAAAGCCCTCAGTACCAGCAATTCTCTCTAATCTGGGCAATTTGTGTGAGTGATGAGTGTGCTCATACAGCCCGTGGGGACAGGGCTGTGCAATAGGACACGAGAGAGAAGAAAACAGAGGCATCAGTGTGTGTGCACGTCTCTGTGTGTGTGTGTGGCAGTTCAGGGACCACGTCATGTCCCTGCTTTATTTATTCCATGAAGTGTAAAACCACACAGAAGATGTCTGAGGTTATCTGAATCTTGAACTCCTAAACAAATGATCAACTTCTGACTCATTTCTAAGAAACTTGGGCTTCTGTGACCAAGTTTCCTTTACAGTCATCAGTGAATTTTAAATTACAAGCTGAGAGGACGTAATTTTCAATGAAAGACGCCTCCTGTGCATTTTGTGGGTTTGATTTAGTAGCTGGAAGATGATACTGAAATATCTGAGTCTACAACAATTAATGAGCATATTCTGGGGGTTATGGCTGCATCACAGTTCCTACCATGGGTCTCCTTTATTTTTTTTTAACTGCTAACAAACACAGAGGTTGTGTATCTCCACACCCAGTAACTGCCTCCACATTCATGCTAACTTTAACAAGACTCACTGTTTTTCAAGGCCCACGAAAGGCCTTGACCTATAAAATTCAATTTCAAATGGTAAAAATCCCCTGGCCACTGTAGACGCTGGTGACAAACTAATGTGTTATGTTCCATAACGGTCTGTTTTGAGTGCTGGCTTGACCTGTAAGTGTTCTAGATACAACCTGACTAAAATGGGTTTTATTATTTCCCATTAGAGCCTGCCGCAAGAAAATCAACGGGCAGTCCACAGGGGAAATAAAAGTATTTTCTCCTCTAGATAGCATCTGCTGCAAATGTAAACAGACCCTTTCCCATCCCCCTCCCCCTTTCAGTTTCTTTCCAACCCTCTGATGTGATCACATTTCCCAAGATATGTGCTTTTGTTGCAGGTCCCAAGGCAGGGTGAGAGCAGGAGATGTTCTCCCACCCCACAGGACCTGCTGCTGTGGTTGAGTGATGCTCTATCAAATCCCTGGCCCAGCAGCTGGTCAAGGAGATGCACTCTCATCGTACTGAACTGGCAGCACAGGAGGAGGACTGTGGCTGAGCGGTGTTTCCCATATTTGCAGTTGGACTCACTGACATCAGGAACTTTATTTTTCATAGAATTGCAGAATGGTTTGTGTTGGAAGAGACCAAATGCCCCTGCCACGGGCAGGAATGCCACCAGGTTGCACCGAGCCCTGCCCAACCTGGCCTCAAACACTTCCGAGAATGAGGCACTCACAGCTTCTTGGACAACAGACAACATATGCCCGGCCACGCTGCTGTGCGCACCCCGGCACTCAAAGCCCACGACAATTTTGGGCAGAACCCTGTGCCATGTGAACACATGGCCCCATGCAGGCACCCTGGGACAGGGCTGATGGCAACACCTGTCCCCTGCACTCGGGCACCCTGGGACAGGGCTGATGGCACACCTGTCCTGGGGTCAGCTGCACTGGGGCACCATGCCCACACAGGGACACTCAGCAGCTCCAGCCTGAGCCTGCCCAGTGCTGCCTCCACACCCCAGGAGCAGCATGTGCCCCTCGGACTCTGCTCCTTCCTGGCTTTTTCTGCCCCTCACCAGAGAGTGCTTCCCAGCAGTGCCCACCAAACTCATTTGCCCTCCTTTCATTTCCCAAAACTTCTTTTCTTTTTAAGGCAAATTATGCAGTTAAAAAAATCCCCTAGCATTAAAACCTGCCTCACGTCATCATGTCTCAGTAAAACAATGATATTTTTCCCTCTTTGATGCTCAGATCTAGCTCTGCAGGAAATTTTACTACCATGACTCTTTCATCTCTCTCCTGTTTTGAAGATAAATGATCCTTGGACTCTTCTGGACCCACATAAATCACAAAAGCAATCTACTAAGAGAGCTGCCTGTGGCACCAACTTCAGCTGGAAGGAAAAGGACAGTCAAAAATATCCATAGTGCTTACACAAGGAGTAACAGAGCTGGGGTAATCCAATGCCTTCTCCTTTTGGCAAGCAGGGACCATGGCATGGAGAAAAGGACAATGGTGGGAACATGGCACTGGGTGAATGACAGCCCTGGGATATTATCCTTGGACACACCGAGGATCACTGGAGAGAAACCACAAAACTGAGCAACATCTGAGGACATGGGATTTGCTTCCAAAGACAAACAAGTCCTGGTTCATTGCCGGGCCACCGACTTTGGTCCTAGGGGTCAGATGCTTGTGACACCATGCTTTTCCTAACCACATCTAGCTTTACCTGCAACTTAAAGGGGGTTTGCCCCCAATCAATATTTGAACAAGGGACTATGGCCAGAGAGATGGCACCTTTGGGGACTCAACTTTGGGGTTAGGAGAGGCAACTCACCTTACACTGCAAACAAATTTCAGCCTTTATTGAGGTTTCATATGCAGGATGGAGAAACTTGAATGGTTGCTGCTCGGCATTATCTTTTCTCCTTGCAGAAACTCTCCTGAGGGTCCAAAGTGATGGGGAAAACAACCATAGCACCAGAAACTTGGCTTGAGAGTAGGGTGACAGCCTCCTGGCAAGACTTCTCCTGCTTGGAAACTCCATGAGAAGCCACAGGGAAAAAAGGATAGCACGTGGCCTGGGAAAAAGCGCATGGTTTATCTCCCATTGCCTCGCTTGAGTCTGATTTGGCCAAACTGGAGCAGGGAGCATGTAGGGCTAATATCCTGTACACTGAGTTTGCTTGGGAGATGGCCATGGGGTGGGCCAGAGTGGCCAGCTCTCAACATGGCTTCATGGGGTAAAGCAGATCCTCTGTTGCACGAAGGTTTAGGTGCAACTGGGAGCGTGATCCTTGTCCCCAGGCACAGCTTCACCCTGGAGCACCCCGGCAGGCTGCGGCTGCAGAGGACGCTGCTCCAGCAGCTGCTGCTCCAGCAAGCAACTGCTCCTGGGTGCCTTGTGCTTTCCCGTGGGTGGGGTGTGGGCTGCAGAGCTATTTTTGTGTCTCCCCTCGCTTTCACCCGAGTGCAACTGGATACCACAAGTCCCATCAGCCCTGAGCAGAGTGTGCACAGCACTGCTCATGTAAAGCACAGCGTGCTCGCAGGCCAGGCGATGAGGTTTCTCACTTCTTTTTTTCCCTTAAGCAAATTTTTGAAGCCCTAACTGCCAAGTAGTTGTGTTGCTCATTGCTTCTTGAATTCGGGAACATCTGCTGAAATCATTCATGCAGGGTTGCTCCCCATTAACACAGGTGTTATCTTCAAACTGCATCTAACACAGACCCCCCTGACACTCTGCTCCTTCCAGTCTGATACAGCACTTCTTGATCCTGTTTCCAGTCATAACATTCCAATCCACACCAAATTCGAGTGCATACGTGTACCCAGCTACTAAATAGCTTTTTACTACAGTAAAGCACCACCACCCAGCAGTGACCCCCTTATCAGTCAGGGTTGGATGTGGGGACACTTGGCCTAAAGCATTACAGATGATGCCCTCTATTTTTGCTCCATCTCAGTTGGTATTGCATCGCCATTTCCCGCTTTTCCATCTGCTTTATTCAACTCTGACACCTCCCTGAAAGACATACAGAAACAGGAGCCAGGATGTGTCACGAGAGATGTTTTTTGGAATAATTATCCTTTTTTCCATCATAGAGCTGCAAAGAGAAGCAGCATCTCTCTTGAGTTCTAAGCCCTTCTCAGGAGATAATGAAATCAATAACTCAAAGCTCTTCATGCAGGTTTAGGGATTCCCATGCTTGGATATATCTACTGGAGGCTTGTGAAAATCAGGCCTGATTGTCACAGCAGCTTGATTTTTCCCTTTTCTGACTTGGAAAAGCTTGGCAGTGTTTGCATGGCATTTTACACATATGGAATTACTGATCTAATTTTGGTTTCTTCCATCCTTTTATTTGGGTACAGACAAATAACATCCTTTTGCACAGTGTATTTGTGGGAAATGACAAAGGGACGCCAGCTCAGAACGAAACCTCATGAGCAGGAGGACAACAGACGGAGGAAATGGTCCGAAAAGCAATGGATGGAAAGACAGAATCAGGAGGAGGGAAGGGGATGAACAACTCCACTTCAGCAGGGTATTGCACGTAAGGAAAGCAGAATGCTGGCTGTGACATTCTGCTCTCTTCAAGACTGGTTTTCACAAAGTTTTTGTATCTCTGTTGACACTGTGGTCACTGGGACCACTGGACTCCACTCCCCTGAAATGAAGCTCCTTGAGGCTGGAAAGCACTTTTAAGCCATTAACCCAGCACCAGTGGTGCCACAAGGGAGGCTGGCAGGGCAGGGGTGTTAACCTAGAGATGAAGTCAGAGCTGTGCACTTGAATGTCTTTTCACAAACAAAGTGTGTTGATTTGGCAGAAACTTTCTGATCCTTCGGGTGATTTTCAATGAGAAAAATACTGCTGGGTTTCAAGGTTTACTGAGTTGCTCAGGGGAATGAGTCCTGCTGGAGTCCAGCAGCCAGGCCTAGCTAGTGGCCACCACCAGCTTTCCTGCTCCTGTGTTTGGGAAGGGTTTTCAGAGCTGGAGGACTACAGACCCAGCCTTCATCCCACATTCAGTTGTGTGTTTGTGATTTACCAAGCAGATTTCTGTGGGCTTTAGGGTGCAGTTTCATTAAAATGTCCTTTTTCCCTAACTCCAGAAGATGGCTACAAAACATGCTGAAATTTGTTTTTCACTCGTTAGGGCTTCCAGAACTTTGTGCTCATCTATCTTATGTTGTTTTTCTTTCTATTTGTGGTTTTGAGGTCATGGCTTCAGAAATGTTAACTCTTCAAGTAAAGTTCTGAGCCAAAACCAAATTCTTCTTGGAGGAAATACTGACCTTTCCACTGGTGCCTCACAACTGAAAAACATGGAAATGGATACATGGAAATTGATCTCTCCCCTGATCAAAAGGTACCTCAGCGAAGTTCCGTCCTCATGGAAAATGCTAAATGATAGTGTTGGGTGGACAGTGCAAACAGACACAAACTTTCCCACAAATATTTGCTTGTCTTAAATCTGCTTGGCTCTGCTCATGGCTCGCCAGAGCTTATTTTCCACAAATATTCTAACAAGAGCTTGTTGGCAAGAATATACATAGAAACTGCTCAAGGTAACATCTGAGGAAACTATTTTTGAAAGTCTGTTTTAAGGCCAGCAACCCTAAACCCCTGCTATTTTCATGTTTTTGGAACTACCATCCCCACGGAGAGGGCCGCATTCCCCTTGGAGGAGGCCAGGCATAGGGATGTGTCTCTGAGTCATGAGTCAGATCCTTGTTCTGCTCTGGGGAAGATGCTGATTAACCAGTGACAGCTGGAGCACTGAGACTGTATGGTCAGAGGAAGAAAGCTCTAAAAATGCTCTCCCCTGCTCCCTGCCTTGAGTTATGGGAAGGCAGGAGAATCAGGGATCTCCTCTCCTTCCTCTTCCCCAAATACAGATGACAGCTCACAGTGATGTCCCAGGTGATATTTCAGGCACAGGGAGCAGTGAGGACCCTGAACATGCAGGTTTGGGTCACTGGTCTGGCTGCACACCACTGCCAAAACCAGGGATAGCAAAATTCCCTTCCCTGAGCATTTAGGCGACTGAGATCCTGCTGGAGCAGGCTGCAACACGAATCCTCCAGGCAGTTTATATATAGCCTGAGAGAATCAAAGAACATTATTTTAAGTTCATGACCTAGTCTTAATATTCCCTGTGGCAACCACAAGGTAGCTGGGATCAGACTTGCCCTGTGAATGTAAGACTGGGGCACCTTCTCTCTCTGGAGCTTGAGCAATGAAGCAGATCCTTGGGGAAGCCGCACAGCAAACTGGTACTGCAGAACTGGGCTGCTGGGGCTGCACCTTCCAGCTCACTGCAGAGCTTGACATCTTCAAGTCTGGCTTCATTTTGATTCAGAAGAGAATGGCTGGAACTCTCCTCAAAACTGAAAGGAAGACCCTTCTGGATAGATCATAGCATTTAATTTTTATTGAGACTCCTTTATTTTCTATTGCGGTAGGATATAATAAACAGTAAAACTGGAAAGCCATTCCAGAGTGAAAAACACCACAGAATAATATAAAATCCTGAGTTGGAAGGGACCCTGAAGGATCACAAAGTCCAACTCCTGGCCCTGCACAGGACACCCCAGGAACCACTCTGTGCCTGAAAGGATTATCCAAACACTGCTTGAACTCTGTCAGGCTTGGGGCTGTGACCAATTCCCTGGGAGCCTGTTCAGTACCCAACCACTCTCTGGCTGAAAAATCTTTTCCTAATGTCCAGCCTAAACCTTCCCTGACACAACTTCAGGCCACTCCCGCAGGTCCTGCCCCTGGTCACCCTCCACTTCCCCCCGTGAGGAAGCTGCAGACCCCGATGAGGTCTCTTCTCCAGCTGAACAAACCAAGTGACCTCAGCTGTTTTTATGGCTTCCCCTCCAGACCCTTCACCATCCTCCTTTGGATGATCTCTAATAGTTTTATGGCTTTCTTATATTGTGGTGCCCAAACCTCAACACAGGATTCAAGGTGAGGCCACTGTTGTGGATTTTTTTTAAACCTGGTTAGTCTTTGGGGAACACATAATTTTGGACATATTTTGACGTAAGCATTTCATCAGCAGAGTTTCAAACTTATCTATCAGTTCTGTTAGTAGTACTTAGCAATAGTATTTTGCTCTTCTTCAGGCACCTTACCCAGTTTCTCAAAGCACATTAGGAAACTACATGGTTACCTCTATTCTAGACTGACCTGTCTAAAGGTGAGGTGGAAAGTTTTTCATTTCACTTCTAAACCATTATTGCCAATAGCTCTCTGTAAATTATGCGTGTACAGTCAGGAAACGAAACCATTTTCACGGTGTATGTCAAAATTGGGCAGCACAAACTGGCTACAGCCTCCCCAGACAGGACAGAGAGCTGCAAACAAGAGTCAAGACATTCTCTGCCACCACCTTCCCATGGAGCTGTTTGTGAATCTCCTCATTGCATGTCTTTTTACCCCCTCTTTTAGGCTGCTGGGTGTGTTCAGACTGGAAATCTGCTGGGAAAAGCATGGTGGCCTCCTGCTGCCATTGCTATTGATGCTACAGGGTGGAAGGGCCACGCCAATCAGTTTGGAACAGGAGATGTGACACAGTGGAAGAGAAAATCACAAGCACTTTTGCAGAAATGTTGCCTGAAAGCATTTTAACAACTCTTTTGGTTTTTATTATCTCTCAAAAAATTTAAAGGGAACAAAACTTAATCATTAGGCTTACAGAAAAGAGTGACTCTTGCAAAACACAATCATAAGCAGTTGTGATATTAGCAGCCCACCCCTTCAGCACTCTGGTTACGTAGGCACTGAATGAGAAAGGCAGAAGGGTATGTTTGGAAAGAAAACCAATTTTTCACAGGTTCCTCCCTCCACAGTGGGAGACCACAGACTGAGAAGAGCTGACTACCCTTCCGGTAGCAATAATGCAACTGCGCTATTCATAGTGAGACAGAAAAACACCAGCTGATTTTCTTTGCATCATAATCTGGTAACCTCGGAATTAACCTTGCTGGACACAGATCTGTTAACTTTCACCATGCTTCTCCCATTAAACTAGTGAAGTCTGGGACAGAAATAGCTGCCCACAGCTGTTATGAATTGATATGTTCCCTGATGATGCTTGGCGCTGCTTGCAAAAAAATGTTTCTTATTTCATTCTCTGCCATGAAGTCAACCTTTTTATTCCTTTTATTTTTTCTATTTTTAATATTCTTCCATTGCAAACTGGCAGTATTAGACTGCTGTGCTATGCTTTGCTTGGAATGGAAAGCAGACGTGTTCCTTGAGTCTGCTCCACAATGGTAACTCCATACCTGATATTTTTGGTTTAGGAAAGGAAGGGTGGAGGGTGCTGGCAGGGCTGAGAATCTGCAAATGCATCAAGTTACACCGGAGTATGCCCCGCACTTCCAGGGCTAACAGGGAGCTACAGAACCCGAGATGTCCCAGCCCAGCTGGCAATGACAGGAAGAAAGGCATCGATCCACTTGAGGCCGCCACCCTGAGAACACCAGCTCGCACACAGTGGCAGCCACGGGTTCAGTGCGTGCTCAGAACGGAAATCCCCAAATCTGCAAACGGCACAAAAACGGCAAAATCCCCATATCTGCAAAGCCACCTCTGCGAACTGGTTTATGTATGGACCAGGCAAACGCGGATCTTTAGAAACACATTAACACCTGCTTAGGACTCCTTGGGCCTGGCCACCCTGGCTGAAGGACATTTAAGCACTGGTTGAGTGTCACATCCACAAAGTAAAGCTTTCATAAATCTTTTTGAGCTCTGGTTGAAAAATTGACTTAATTACCAACAGTCAGACTGTGTCCTTGGGACATACAGCATGTTTATGGAAAACAAAGTATGGGAAGATATCTAAACTGAGAACAGTGACAGCAAAACCCACATGAACTCCTGACTTGCTGGCAAGAACATTTGTAGGGTACAGACAAAGCAGCCCAGGTGCCAGGATCATCTGCTCAGCACTTGGCAATGAGACACCCAGACACGAGGGACCTGCCTGCAACCGTCTGGACTGCAAAACCCCCAAACCTGCCCATTCAAAGCAGCAGCATTTTGTGAAGCTGCATCACTGCAGGGCATCCTGGGGTGGGAAACTCACCCATCCACCCCAGACCCAGGTACCCCACTCTGTGTCCTGTGCTGTCCACAGGCTGTCCCCATGGGTGGGAGCCACAGAGCACACGGCTGCTCTGCCAACTGGCACAAAACCAGCTGCACTCCTCCACCCACAGATGGGACAGTGTAGTGTAAAACTCATCAGGGGCTTGGTTTTCTTCTCCATAGTCTCCAATCCTACCTTGATTTAGAACAAATGAAAGCACTGAGTGTCTCCAAAAGCTCCAAATAACTCATGATTTCTGATCTTATGCCCCTTGCTCCATGCATTGCTCCTGTATTTGCCTTCCCTTGTCCTGCATCTAGAGCAGAGATTACAAGTTGCACCACCAGCAGCCCAGCAAGGTCTAAGTCACAAGGAAGGATCTGAGTCATCTTCCCGGGAGAATCATTGTTTGTTTTCAGGCAAACCCGTACAATTATGCAACATAAATTCTTTTAAAGCATTTAGGACTTCAGTTCAATTAAAAATCCTGTAGATTTTATGGCCAGAGTGAGGGATACAAATTTCTGCACACAAATGAAGATGGGAAGAAGTATGTGGTGAGGATTAAAGGGCATACAGACCCTCATGCACACTCTGGGCAAGCTCTGGCCATGCTGTACCAGAGCATGGGAGACCTGAAGGAAAAGCCCATGTCAAAAGCTGGGTCATGATATTTATGTCTCCAGAGGATGGTTTTGCTCTCCCAGTGCAGTGAGTGTTTTCTGTGAGCACAAGGCCTGATTGTGATCTCCTGCGAGTGCTTTTCCACAGGTTTCAATAGAGCCAGGTGACTTTGCCTAGATTAACTCCTGATTTATGCTGGCTTAAATGGGAATGAAAATACCATCTATTTAAAAACAAAGATAAATTACACCAGGAGTAGAGGGAGACAGTCTCCAATCTGAGTATTTTCTCACTCCAGGGCAGAGGTATAAGGCTGTCTGTTCACCCTTGGGCAGCAGGATGACCAGTGCCACAGCCCTGGCACCTGGAGGCTGTTTGTTCATTCTGTCACAAGGGCCTCAGCCATGTCTGAGGCGCTTTTACCACCACCCTCTGCCTCCTCCCTCCCCCAATGCAGGGAACCATGGGTGGGTCGTGCCCCTTTGGCCTCATAGGATGACAAAGGCCCCTGTCACATCTTCCTTTTCTTTTTCTTTAACAGATGGAACACAAATCTCCCCCTTCCAGCACAAACTCCGTGTAAACCTTTCTGCCCTGAGCAAGACGCAAAGCCCAGTTGTGTAACCCCGAAAGCTGCTCTGCATCCACATCCAAAGAGCTCAGCACTGAGCATCACCAGGACTGGCCCAGTGTCAAGTGTAACCACTGGCCTCAGGGCTTGTGAGGCAGGAGGCAAATGGGAGGAAACAGCCCCAAGTCTTGTTCCGAGTGCCCAGCTCAGCCTTGGCACACATCAGTGCCGCTGGCTGTGGTGGAAAACATACACTTACTAAAACATTACCAGGAGCAGCATGAAAGACAATCGTAACTCAGCACTTGCAAAAAACCCAAATTGTTAACAGTAATTTATTATTATTTATTATTATTATTATTATTACCATCATCATCACTATTATTTAAAGACCCACTGCATGCTGTTGTGCTGTTTACATGACCCTCATTGTACAAAGTCTTGGTCCTTGTGAACTGCAGACCTCAGCGAGAGCCAGGAGCTAGGGATGCAACAACGGAAAGCGAAGAAAGATCTCCCAAAGCTGGGCTGAATGCTTTCCTCAAAATGTACTCTCATGATTTCAGGAGGTCTAGCAAATGAAGCAGAGCTTACAGTGTTGGCTACCTATTTATTTCTGCTTCCGTATAAAGGAGCGTAGTCTACAGTATTATTTTTTCCTCTCTTTTTTTCAGGGGAATATACAGACAGCTTTGCATCCCTACATTCATTTTTCATTTACAATGTAAACTCCACTGAAGCTGGGGGAATTATTGACAACCAATACTGAGGCAATCCAAGGCCAGACCTTGACCTATTGATTTCCCCGAGACTGCACAGGACGTATGCAGTTCATTGCAGAATACAGTCTTTGTTTGTTTTGTTTATTACTCAATATATAACCATGTGGAATAAAGGACACCGCCGAACTGCAGAAATGCCTGAGGATTTCTCTTTAATTGAAATCAGGACTGGGAACATCCGCGCAAATCAAGAGCAGTCAGCCTTTGAGAAAATTCACTGCTTTCACAAAGTTTACTTCCAAATGGGATTTAGCTTTAACTCTTTGTCTCTCACACCAGCTCAGCTACATAACTTTTAATGATTTCTCTGAAGTGGCTACATGCTGCTCAGTAGTCTGGAAACTTCCATGCACAACAGATGCTGAGCAGGACTCTTGTCTATACTAAAGCTGTGAACAGTAGTTGATAAAAATCGAGTACATGTAATTATTAGAGATATTCCTGATATCTGTCAAAATCTGTCTTTTTTAGAAAGCATCTCCAGATGGTTTTCAAAATCCTTTGAAAGGATTTTGGTTCAGTCCAAGGCTCTCCTTGTAGAACTATGACCTAGATCTGAATTTTACTTAAGTTTGACAGTGCTTTAGATTAACTTTTAGTTCAGAGCCCTCTAATTGCAATCCAGAGAGCAGTGCAGAGAGTACTTAACTCCATCAGCAGTTTAGCTCCAGCTCCAGCCCCCTCTGAGAGCACCCCCACCCCGATAAATGGGTGCCAGCCCCAGCGAGCAGAAGGAACATCTCAGCTCTGATGTACTAATTAAAGTCCCCTCGTTTCCCACACTGGAGCTCCCTGTGTGTTATGAAACAGCCAAACAAGAGTGTTCCTGCTTAGCTAAAGATTTCACAATGGGACTTTCCTTCTTCAGCTGTAATTTTCCAAACTCTCATTTCCAGAGGCTCTCATTTCAGGGCGTTTATTGGATTGAGATGTCTCATAATTATAACAAAAGGGTTCATCCCTCCAGCCTGTTGTGAATGGGCAGCAGCAGGCTACATGAGGATCAGGATATGAAGATTAATGCAACAAACTTGAATTCTTTTGCTCCCTCCCTCCAGTAACCAGTGTGCGTGTGAGTGGGTGTGGATGTGTGCATGCGTGCGTGTGGCTGAGAAGGAAAAGAAAGGGCTCCTATGCTCTGGGATAATAGCAAATGCTACTGAAGAGGAAAAAGGGAAACACTGTTTATCCCTAGCAGAGAGATAATTGATCTGTAGTCTGCACACAACTGGTCTCAAAGCAGCCAGCAGCCTCATGGAAGGGACTGTAGCTACCCAGAGCCCAAACGAGCCTGTCAAACAAAGGCTTTATGGGGACACCAGGGAGAACAAAAGTGGCACATTTCATTCCTTCATAATAAATCTTCCATCTTTATTGTGCAGAGATGTTTTGCTCCTGGGTGTGCCGTGTTTCAGAGCAAGGCCTGCCCCTGCCACCCCACCCCCCTGAAATGCTTGATGATGACCCAGAGCCTGAGCTGTGTGGCTTTATGGGGTTTATTTTCACTGTGCACAGCCAGGCCCAGCTGTTCTCTGCATCCTCAGACAGCTCCTGAGCTCCAGCTCTATCACTCTCTATTTTATGTGTGCTAAAGGTAATAAAAAAACCATTTCTAAATTTAACTAGCATTACATAATGCAGCTATTTATTATGTAAAGCTGCTGCTTACAATGCCCGGAATATTGATTACTACAAAAAATGCAATTCAGCTAGAGCTCGTTTAAATTAATGTTACTGTTTTCCTTCCTTTCTGTTTAAAGGATAAATCAAAGATCTAATTTGTCCTCATGAATTCACCCCTGCAAAGCACACATGGCACTGGGCAGTGCGTGGTTTGCTGTCACTCAGGCTCATGTGCAGCTCTCAGCTCAGAATCTGGCAGAGGATATGCCAAGATGACAATTTGTTCATTATCCAAACCACTGGAAAAGGCAAATAAAGCACACTAACCTGCATACTAACCTGCTTCATTTCAAATCAGGTCAATTTTTTTTTCTTTTCTCAGCTATAAAGCAGCATTGGCAACCACTTAAGAATTCCAGCATTATGACTGTATATCATCATTATCACCTACAGGAGATCATGAATAGGTATTTTCTTACAATAGCACATGAAGCCAGAGAAAATGAAAAAGATGTTTTCCTATTCTTCAGGCCTTTTGGGGGTAGAAAGAGGGATGGGAAAAGAGAATTAAATATTAACAGAGCAAACAGATCGCTAAGCAAAAAACAATTAAATAGCACAGCATCCATTCAACAGTAACACCAAATCATGATGCAACCACAGAGCGTGGGGTGACATTCTAATCATGGATTAAAGGACTGATTTGTGTCTCATGAGTATTCATGGGCAAAACCTGATATGTGCAAACTGATCTCGGGGAAATATGTTTTGTGGGAAACATGAGGTTATACCAGTGTCTGAGCAAAATGATGATGCCTTTTCTTGACTGTGCCTTAGGGACAAAGGAAATATTTACCTTTTTATCTCTACTTTCTTTTTTTCCACTGAGCTGTTTTCCTCTTCGCTACAGAACGAGACACGGGGATTTTCCCATCTACCTGCCCATCCTTACGCTTCCCTGTACAAATACAGGCAATCATAAAAAGTCCTGCTGTTTGATGTCACCCAGAAAACCAAAGGTTAGGAGGAACCATGCAGTGTGCCATTGTGAGCAGTGTTCCTCTGATGGCATCCAGGAGCCAGCATTTCCGAAGATGAATCACTCCTACAAACAGAGACAGAGATGGTGTAAATCCAGCCCCAGAGCAGTTGTGCTGATCCATGGGGAAGAGGCCTTGGGACAGCAAACTGGAAAATGTCCTGACTCGAAAGGAGAACCTTTTTTGCACCATTAGAGTGGCCTGGCTTGGCTTCAGTGCAAAGGTTGCTGTTAGTCACAATCTTACATAACTTCTTCCAGTTACCATCAGCTCAGGACACAATAAAATTAAATATATTAATGGGCCAAATTTCCCTTTTTGGACCAGAGAAGACCTCAAGAAACCAATGAGTCTCATACTGAGAAAAGTTCATCTCTAGTGGTGTCTGGATACCAGCTATTGCCATGTAGGTAGAGAGATGTATGCTTTGTGCAAAAGACCTGGGAAATGATCCTTTGCAATATTTTCCACTAAACAACCACTCCAAAACATGGAGGAAACCACGCATGGCTTCAGTGCACTGAGGAGGCTTTGCTGGGTATCCTAAGGCATCTGACTTATGTAGCTGTAGCCCTGGCATAGCAGACTGGTTTCCTTTCCCTATTTTACAGTTTGGAAAGCCCCTGATTTCTCCATCTACATCCTCATCTGCTATCAATCATCAATGTCAGTGCGGGACTGTTTGTTAATACTGAGATCGCTCTTCTCACTCAGCCTCTGAGCAGTTGTCTTCCTTTTGGCACAGTAAAAAATCCAGCAGCTAAGGCAGTACGTTTTTATAATCTCAATGGAGCTCATACTTTAAAGTTTAAAGGAGCTTAAAGAGTGGGAAAGCCCCTGTGGAAAATCCAGTGTTTTCATATGCAAGTCAGGTTTTTGGTTCTGTATTAGCTGCTGTTATTTTCAGTAGCCAGTCTTTCATTTCTGTTTAGAGGCAAATGCAAGAAAGCAAGTGAGCAATTTATAATGAAATAATCGATGCTGGTGGTGAATTTGCTGGTGCTTGTGCACTTAGCCTTGCCTGTGATAAGAAATTTCTCTTGGGGGCAGCATTTCTTACAGAGATGGATGGATTTTATTGTCTGTCTTCAAAATGTTTACCAGCACATCTAGATTTCTTTCTCCAGCCATACTGCTGGATGGGGGGCCAAGAGCTCCCCACACTAATGCCAGCAGGGGAGAATAGAGGCATCTTGAGGTGGAACAGCAGCCCAAAGGCCGGCCACCGTCCCTTTCCCTTCCCCTGAAATTCCCCACTTAGCAGCTTCAGTGGGACACTCCATGGGAAACTTGCAGTTCACCCAACCAACCTGTCATGGGATTTAGGAGCCTCTGTTCCCCAGGGTGGGCTCGTGGAGCACCAAAGCACAGGCTGCCTGCACCAAGCACCAGGGATCACTAATGCTGGGGACTATCTGAAGCGCCATTCCCACAGTAAGATGAAGCATATGGAGCTGACTTCAGGCTGCTGAGAGCCCAAAGTCACTAAATGTCTGCCCACGCAGCTCTGGCTCCTGCCCTTAGCCTCTCTAAGGGGCTTGTTTTACTGGTGTGGAACAGGTCTGCTGGTGAATGTGTAGGCTGGGGGTCAAGCCAAGGTGACAGAGAAAGCACAGCCCAGTCATACTCTGTGTAGGTCAGACATGGGAAGCTGCCCCACAAACATGCCAAGAGGTTACAGAGCTATAAATGTTTAATTGGATTTCTCCACATCAGTCCCAGCAGGTGAAGGAAGCCCTGCAAGGAGGATGGGAGAAGCAGATGCAGTGGCTGCTCTAATGCTCAGGGCCACGGGCTCTCAAATCCTGTAGGTTTCTCAGGAGCACGTGGCCAAACTAGGAAAATATAGCCACGGATGGCTAATTAGGAGCCTGGTTGGGAGCAATCCATGAGGGCTCAGCTCTCCTGTGAACTAAACCTGAAGAACATGGCTGAGGTTCAAGATCTTGGAAGGAAAGTGGTGATGAGCGAAGGACTGAAGAAACCATGCAGTGTATTGTGAAAGATGAGAGTAAGTGCAGAAGGGTGTTCCTACAGGGAATAGTCCCAGAACCCTGTACAAATACACAGCACAAAATAAACTGAGGAGCTTTACACCAATGGAACTTCACATTCCACATTCAGGTGGAATGTCAGAAGTTCAGTATTGATCAACAAAGCTGAGAGGACAGTTGTACTCACAGCTCACTTAACCATGGGAGCTCCAAAATAGATGCTTCTGAATGCAGGCAGAGAGAAACTCAAGCCATTTTTGGAAACTGCCCTCTTGTTTTTTCTCTCTTTGAAACTGAGGTGACTGATTTTCACCTTGTTTATGCAACAATAAATCAGAAGCAAATTTAGCAAAGGCAAGAAGGTGATGTAGGTGTAGTGTGCTGGAATGGCCGAGAACCATCCTTATTGTTATTATTAAGCTGTAACTGTATGTGGCACTATAAATCAGCCCACCCTGCTGATAAGGGAGTGTTTGTTAACACTACACCTTTGTAAAAGCCTGAGACTGGTGGGGTTTATGAGCAACCCACAACAGTAAATGCCTGAGCTCCCCCTCTGTTGGGAAGAGCCGTGGCTCTTTCCTTCCTGTCACTGTTGTGGCTGAGCCACAAAAACCCCTCTGCTTTCTTCCCTGATATCCAGATCTTTGTTATTTGCAGTGCTTCTCCGAGCAGGTCGTATGTTCTGCAGCCTTTGGGTGTCGTTCCAGCAGGTTTCACAGGGGGGACCTTCCTGCAGAAATGAGGCATAACAAAGTGCAGTCCACCTGAATGTGGCTGGCTGCCTTTGCTCAGCATCCATAGGTGTGGATGGGTGAGAATCCCACTGCAGAGTACACATTTCCGTTTGGTGCATACTATGTGTGGACGATGCTTCTGGCCCTTAATTCCTCCTCCTATCCATTCCCCCATAGGACAATTTCCTCTCTTTTGTTTTCCTGCTGGGAAAAAATTTCCTGCCCTTTCCTGCTGTGCAAGATGCTCCTGCTCATCTCAGCAGCATCTGGAACCTGGGGTGTCCCAGTGTCAAAACCAGGAGGCTGAGCTGACTTGCACAAGTCCCACTGGTGATAATCAAGCCTGTAAGTGGGGCTTACAGACATCTCCGTGTGGGGAAACGACTGGTGAGTGAGACAAGGTGCCAGGCAGAGAGAGATCCCTCATCCTCAGCTTCCTGGGCCCACAGTCACCCCTGGGCACAAAACCACCAATGACTTCCTACAAGATGCTCCTGCGAGGGCTTTAGAAGCAGGGATCAGGCCTGACACAATGTGGGTGTTAAAGAGAGGTCCTCCTGCAGCCTCTGTGTGTGTTGAGAGCAGACTGCCTTGGCATTACGGCCAATGAAGAAGCCTCATTTTGCCTGTGGTCTGCCCTCACATCCTTCACATCAAATGCCAGGGCACTCTTTTCCAGCTGCAATACTCCACTGGTCTTGGGGGAAGGGAGAACAGGTCCTTATCTTTAGTATTAAGAAAAAAAGCTATAGAAACATCATGAAGGGTGTCTAGCCCCCCCCCACCCCCCAGCCTACAGGAGTAAACATCCTCACTTAGGTGTGCCTTTTACCATATTAATAGCTACTTCCCTTCCCATAATCACTGGGTTATTGCTCAACAAATTGCAGCAACATTAATAGCCAGTGACCCACAAACTCAGTACAGCATCAAAGGTTGCCGAGTTATCTCACGCAACGAACTTACTTTTGATGAATTGGTACCATTCCCTGGAACATTCTTACAGTAATTTTAAGAGTCATAACATCTTACCATGTGCTGCTTTAACTTTTTGACATGGAGCTAAAAATAGCAAGCGCTGCACAGCCTGGGAGAACAGCTTCAAGTTCAGATCTGAGCTGAAAATCCCCAGTGTTTCAGGCTGTTCACACGAACGTTTTGATTTCAACAGACCATAAAGACAAGGTTAAAATGAGAAGTTTGGATATGAGTCCCAAGCAGGAACGGGACAGGTACAAAAAATGTTTACTGACTTCATCTGATTTCTATTTAGAGAATCACAGCATCAAAAGCTGGCAACCAATCTGCAGGCAGAGGCCAGCTCAAAATGATCAGTGATCATAAGCAGATGCTGCTGAGGCTTTGGTTGCTGTGCTGTTTGCTGTCTCGGCCGCGTCACCACACGGGTGTCGTTGCCCATCTTGGGTCTTGCTCACTCACTACACAACACGTAACACTGCTCACTACTGCTCACTGGCTTCACTGGGCTGAGAGAAGGCACAGCGGCTGGCCGGGTTTTGCCAAGTGCTTTGAGACCCCTGGGTGGAAGGCGCCATTACAACTGTGGCAATTTGCTGGCTCTCTCCCCACTCAGCATCCTGCTGGGAAGGCAGACACTGGGGGAAGTCTTGAGCTCAGAGGGCAGATGTGTGCCAGGAGCCCCAACAAGCGAGGGACAGTGTGAGCTCTGCATCCTGTGACCCTACAGGAGGCCAAGCCAGGATCCTCAGCCCCCTGCCATGGCCTTTCCTGCACTGCCTGGGTATGGGAGAGGATCCCCACGCTTTTTGTGTACCTGATTCTGAGAAAACATGGAAGCTTGGACTATTTCTGTATTATGTTTCCATAATGCCTCTCTGCCACGTGCCTGCTATTCCTTGATCTGCCCTGGCTAATCTCATGCACTGGGCTGTCCCAGCCCCCCGGGATGCGGGGTGGCTGCACTGGAAGTGGCGAGGAGGCGGCTCTGCCTTGTTTACGTTTGGAGCATGAATGCCTGCTCGCAATCCTGTGGGCTGTTCTGGTTATCAGGCATGGCACTGCTCTGCTGGCAGCTCCTGCATCTTGAGCTTGTAGCGGGCAATGCGACGCCTTAGGTAATCCAGTGTGGGAAGGGTGAACACCCTGCCATTTACTGGTTATTTATACATCCAGATTGGCTTTCTCTGCCTGCCTAGCTCCTTTATTTTTAAGGGGGAATGTGAACATTCAAGAGATGTTTTTTGAAACTGCTGTCTCTCCCCTCACCTGGATGCAGCCAAGGGAATTTTCTGCTCTAGCTCCCAGCAAAACTTCCAAGACATATTGCCATGTCAAAGTAGCTATGAGGCAGCATCCCTACCACTGGGATTGAGGTGAGGGGAAGATGGGGATAAAGATGACAACCATGACTACAGAGGTGCCAGGAAGCTCAGAGAGGGAATCCTTTTCCCAAGGATTTAAGGGTTAAGCCTGGAATATTCCTTCACTAAGGCTTAAAGGCACATTTTGAGGCTGTGCATGCTGTGAAGTGAGGTGGATGGGTGCAGATGGGATTCCTTGGGTTTGGACTGGCAGGTGGATAGGTGCAGATGGGATTCCTTGGGTTTGGATTGGAGCAGCGTGCCTGCTGCTCCATAGTTCTTGCCATCCGCTGTTAGATGTGATCTGTGCAGGCACTGTGGATCCCACTTGCTAAATCCTGGGCAAGCTCACATGTGATGTTTTGGGGTAATTCAATCCAAGCTTGTGTTGTGTTTGCTGGGCTGTAGACAGGAAGGAAGATTGTCATGACACAGTCGTCTTCTTCTCCTACCCATCTGTCCACTCTTCCTTTTACAACAGGGACTTCTTGCGTCATTTTCCTCATGGACTATTCCCACGCAAACACCACAGGAGAAACTACAGCAGAGTGAAGTGCAGCACTGCCCTGGTTCTGTGGCTGGATATGGTTTAGGTAACCAGGCTGTTCTTTTCTGCCACAGGAGGCTCCTTGGCAAAGCCAATAAAATAAGAGGAAAATGTTTTGCACTTGCACTGTCTTTTGTGCCAGGAGCTTTCAGCGCCGTACCCACAACAATGAACCAGCCTCGCAATGCTCCTTTGGGGTGGATTAGCAGAATCACACACGTTTTGGATGGCAATGTTAGAGCCAGTTAAGGTCAAAATCATTCATTCCGGTATGTCCTGCTGCACTATAACTGGATCAGCTTACTAGGGTACCTAATCCATGGGCTGCAGGGCCCTTTTCCTGACTGCTCACAGCCTCAGCAGGAAGCATAGGATGCTCAGCTGTTCCCTGAAACTATTTTCCAGATGCTGAAAACACCGGGATTCTGCTGGGACTCATGCAGCAGAAAGTGATTATCAGGCTGAGGCGAGAAGCTGGAGAACGTGATAAATTCCCAGCTTCTATTTACTGTTCCCTGAGGACCTATAGAGTGGGAAAAGTGCCCTCCTGGGTGATTTTTCCACCAGACGTGGGCTGGCTGGCAGAGGACCTGTGTGCTGCCAGCGGTGTCTTGGGACGTGTCACCAGAGGGCATTGCTGAGACTTGCAGAGCCCAAACTCGGCTGTGATTGCACCAACAATGCCATGGGGACTCTGAAGAGGGGAATTTCGTGGATTTCAAGGTTAACACTATATGAAGCCTACAGGCACCACCCTAGCCATACCCCAAAGCAGCAACAATCCAGACTGTGCAGAGGTTGGGGTTAGCACAGGAGCTGTACAGGCAGTGGAGATTTAGGAAACACCTGGTGCTCCTCGTCTCCATGTGGCTGCTGTCCTTTCACAGTGTCAGCAGCCTAGGAGTAATGAGAATTAAAAATAAATAAATAAATAAAATAAGTGCTTAAATAAACATGCATCCTCTCAATCTCTAAGGCCATATTGCAGGAGAAATTGAATCCAAAGAATGCAAAACGTCAAACAAACAAACAAACAAGCAACCAAAGAAAACCAATTATTTTTTGAGGGAGTCAGGAATGAGTAAACAAAACAATGAGTGCTTCTAGCCTCCAGCATCCGTGCACTGGCACTATCACATCTCCCTGGGAGCAAGGCCTGGGCTTCCTCTTGGAGTCACTACTGCCTCACCATGATGCCCCTCTACCCTGTGGCTTTTTTATCTCAGTTTAAAACAGTTTAATTGTGACACACAGCTTTGCCGGATGGACCTGGCACCAGCATTTTTTGGTTAAAGCCATAGACAAACCCCAGAAGGATGAGCATTTATTTTTCCATTTTCCTTGTAGCATCCACTTTGGAAGAAATTAATTTCTCCTCCTCCTTGATTGGCCATGCAGTCTTTCAAGATCTCCCTGCATCATTTGAAAACCAACATAGATGGTTGGCCTATTGTGAGAAACCACAGGGAGTTTTTAAGCTGTACAGCAACCAGCTTTAACTTCACAGGGATGAAAATAGACAATAGCGAGAGGAAGGGAGTTCTGGAGAATTCCAGCTCACTGTTTCCAATTAGGAAGCGACTTTGGTTCATTCCATCACTGTAGCGCATCCGCGAGCAGCACAATTTGTTCGGGTCGTCGCTCGGGCTCTGCTTCCAAGAAACTTCCCTGCTCAGCAAAGCACTCCAGTGTGTGCCCCAGTCCTGCTGAAATCAACAAGGTCCATGCAAATGCTCCAATGAGATCCCAAACTTTCCAGCCTTCCCTGAGCTGGCATTTCCCAGCCTGCGGGATGGGGAAGGTGGAGGGAGTGTCCTGGTTGCCAGTGAATGGTCTCAGTGCTGCCTTGCACCACCTGCGCAGCCTCCAGACCTGGCTGGAGAGCTCTTGTCTCCTCATACTTTGACCCAAGCTCAGCTTAAGCACAGGCCACTCTGCTGCTTTTAGCACCTTGCCATCCAAACTGCAACACAGTCTGACTGATTTGTAATGAACCAGCCAGTAATGAATTTACTATTTACTGTAAATCTCCTAGCCACTTCCTGGTTAATTTTACAGGTTTTAGCCAAGAATTATTCACGCTTCTGGCAGAGTACTATCCCACATCAGTGAGGGTGGAATGATCTGTCCCTCATTTATTGTCCTTCCTAGTTTATTGCCTTTGTTTTTCTTTTCACAGATTAATTACAAACATCTCACTCTGTGAACTCCCACTGTATGGTGGCTGTGTGATCTCAGCGCCATGAATTATAGATGCCTGACATATCACACCAAGCTATTATGATTTTTTTTTTCCACAAGCAAGCTATGAATAATGAAGAAGATCTATTAAATTTATAATATTCTCTATCTTTGGTACAGGAACGGGAAGGCAAAGCCTGATGATGCCTTTTATCGCCTTCCCCTCCCTCTATGGGCTCGGGCAGCTCAGACAATGTGAGTCTCAATATGGACTCTGTGTATTTAGAAAAAATTATTGATGTTGTTGAGATTTCAGCCTTGGGGTCCTCTCCGCCAGTTGCACGAGGGCATCTCACGGCTTTATTCAGATAGCTGGGAATTGTGGCTGGCCCAGGGCCGCTGTGCAAGGGACTATGGCTGACACGGCCCCACCACCCGCTCCTGTGCCAGGGGCCTTCTGCCTCCTTTTCTGGCGAATTCTGCAGGAAGGATGGAGGTAGAGGAGGTGTTTAAATAGAGGGGTGGAGGGAGGTTGCGACAGGCGGCTGAGAAGGGGCCACATGAGAGGAGGGGACGGACCCCCATGGATGAGAACCGTGGCCCTCAGCCGCCCCCTCTCAGGGGTTTCCCCTCAGCGGCCCCTCCTCAACGCTTTCCCCTGGGGTCTCCCCTCAGCGGCCTTGGCCTCGGGGGTCTCCCCTCAGCCATTTCTCCTCAGGGGTGTCCCCCGGGCACCGCCTTTGCCGCCATTTCCTCTCAGGCCCTTCCCCCCACACGGGGGTCTCCCCACAGCCCTTTCCCGCGGGGTCTCCCCCGGACCCCCCCAGGGGCGCGGCCCCGCCCCCT
>VZSE01000213.1:1216038-1247217 GCA_013398275.1 Promerops cafer
CCGGCGGCGCCGCGAAATGGCGGCGGGAGGGTCCGGGGCCGCGGGTTCGGGCCCGCGCGGAGTGCGACGTGCTCATGGGGACCTGGGCCGGCACCTGCCCTGGGGCACGGCGGGTCCTTAGCAGAACACTGGTGTCTGCAGGCGCCGGGGCATGGGGAGCCCCCATCCACATCCTTATCCCGTGCCCATCCACGTCCCCATCCCTGCCTGTTTACCCATTCCCGTTCTCATCCCAGTTCTTGGCCTCATCCCCGTCCCCATCCCTGTCCACATCCCCGTCCCCATTCCTATCCCTGCTCCTCAGTGCCTGCTGTGGGTGACAAAGTGGGACTCGTGGCTGCTGTCACCCACTGAGGCTCTCGGCAGCCACAGGTGGCCCCGCAGGGGCGACCCAGCCCCCGGCGCTGTGGCCGGGGTGTTTCGGGATGGCCTCCCCACAGCTTCCTGTGCCGTGTTCCTGCCTTGGCCATCAGCGTTGGCCCGGCTGCAGCCACAGCCCGTTTCTCTCAGCGTGACAGGGTCAATGCTGCCCTGCTCCATCCTGGGCACAGTGACAAGGGCATTGTCCTTCACTCATCCCACTGACCGCGTGACCCTCACGCACCCCACTGCTCACCTGCCGTAGCCCTGCACACGGACCTGCCTTGTTCCACTCTCCTGGTCAGTGGCCCTGTGCCAGCGCAGTCTCTCAGTCGGGATCAAACGGAGCCTACCACCTGCTTTTTCAGCGTTCAAACAAGCCACTTTAAGCTTTCTCATGTGTTTCCAACTTGGCTGTGCCACGAGGATTACGATTTATGGCGGCGTGAGGCAGCTGGCGTGCCGCGTGTCCCGGCTCCGTCAGGCACGGCTGGATCTCGGTGTCTGGAGCTGAGGCTGTGCCCCCAGCCCAAACCCGTAGGATATGAATTCCTTGGGCCATTCGGATCACCCAGAGCTTCCCTACTCCAGGAGAGCAGGATTGGACACACGGTGCTGCCCTTGTGGTGGTGGGAATCACCTGCCTCAGGAGCAATTTGCTCCATTGGTGTGGTGCAAAATGAGGGAGAAGATGATGGCACTTAATTTTATTTATGGGGTCAAGTATCTGCTACGAGCAGGGAAGTTTAATCTCTAGGATACAGAAACACTGCAGAAGCAAATGCCCCAGTGCATTTCAGTGCACACACAGGGTGATTAAAGCCCAGACTGTCATTTGCCACCTGAAAGCTGGATAAAGCACAGGGGAAAAAGTCTGCAGCGTAGCTGAATCCTCTTGTTCGTGCCCAACAGGAAGGTAAGGGCTTTACTGGAGCATCCCATGTGTGATACCTCTGGGAGCTGCTGGAGCCAAACACGACGGACACAACAAATGCCTTCTGGATATAATCGTTCCCAGGCACAGCAGAAGGGAAGGAAGACTTTTATAAACAATTATCCATGCAAGCTGCAAGAGTAGCATTTGCAGTAGCTCTCCAGGGCCCTGATAATACTCCCTGAGACACGCTGAGATGGATAGGATTTATAAACCGTGGATGGGTATTTCCTACATTGCATCTCTCCCGGCAATATTATCCCATGAAACTCTCTGCAGAAGACATATATGTTCATGAAAACATTTTATAGCCCTGTTGTGCTGGGATTAATATCAGATAAGAAAGTCCAGACCACGTGTACTTTGTTCTTCCCAACACATTTCCGAGTCTGCAAACAGAAAAGAGTCCAAAGGAGCAGATGACTATTAACTAATATTCTTGCAACTTGGTGCAATTTTGGCATTTCATACACAGTTTTCATAATAATTTACAGGTGGTGCATTTCTCCAAAAGCAGACTTACGTGTGTGTCCAAAGACAGTGTCTCAGTCTAGAGATGTTCAGATAGAAATGATATTTCTTGGTATACAAAAGCTGTTAATCAGTGTTGGGAAGTCTCTGGTCAAACTCAGTGAGTGGTTTTGAGTCCCACAAAAAGCACTGTAGGTGCCCTGCCATGGGGGTGTATCTAATAAAGTGTCACACCTTGTCGCAGTGGTGACATTGTGTAAAGCCCTTTGGACACCCCTCTCCTCACCCCTGGAATCTCCCTGAACTATCCATTCTCACTCTCCTCATTTTTCAGGTCTGACCTTTGGAAACTACCCAGCCCAACACAGCATAGGGAACTTGCTGAACAGCTCAGCCTTGTCACTGGAGGGAATTGAAGGAGATGTGACATTCAAGTCAGGCTAGAAATCCATCTGCCCTCGTGGGCCCAGGCTGTGGGGAGAGAGGTGGCAACAAAAGATACCAGCCCCAGCTGCAACTACTGGCACCAAGAGGGTCCACTTCACTTTTGAGGCAATCACTCTGTCATAACAGCCTGTTTTGTGGAAAATGCCAGGATTTATTTAATGAATAACATATATGAACCACCCAAGGTAGGGGGATTTGAACTTGATGATCTTTAAGGTTCCTTCCAGAACCTGAGACTGTGGAGTCAGAAGTTTCCTTAACAGAAAAAAATCAGAGTCATCTTTCTGAGGCTCCTATGGACCCAGCTGGACTTAAACCACTGTGAGAACAAGCAGGGCCATCTCCAGAAATCCAATTCTCCTTCTGAGAGAAAGAGAATGAGAGAATGTTGCTGCCTGTCAATATTATCTACACAGAGAACTTCATGAGGAGCGAGCTTCAGGATGGGTTTAGTACAGGAAACCCTTCTCCCTTCAACGTGGCCATGAAATCTCACACGCCTTGAACATTCCCAATCGCCACCTGCTCTGAGCTCCACCACTGTGTGCCCAGAATATTCCACGGTCACCGGTGTGCTCAGAGCCTTTCTGTCTGTCCATGGGAACCTGTGGTACCGCCAGGGCATTGCTATTTGAGGCATCCCAGGATGCAGGAGCTGCTCCTGTGCTGCCTGCAGCCCCCTCCCCAGGCAGGAGCAGTCAGATGGGCATGCAGGGACACTCGTGTGAGGAGAACTGAACATGTTGTGCTGAAGACGTTTTGTTTTACATTAGGCTTATAATTTTAGGGCTAATGTTTGGTTTGGAAGCTAGAAGCGGTGCCCGAGCCCGCAGCTGCCAGCTCTAGAGCAGGCAGTGGTGTAATAGCCATTTAATTCCCCTGCACTGTAATCTGATGGTGGGATGCACTCTCAGGCTGCTTTTAGGTCTGACTGGGGAACAAAATCAATCACAGAACACCCGTTACAACGAAAGCGCTGTTGGTGTCAATTACCTAAACTCTGCGAATGTAACTCTTCTAATTTCCTGTTAAATCAGTAATGTTACCAATCTCAGTCTATTATTTTAATTAGGACTGTGACTGCAGTTGCTAGGAGCCGAGCGAGCGCAGACAAATGCGAATGTGTAATTAGTCCCACAAGCAAGTGGCAAGTTGAATGTGTCAACATCCTGGATAGTTACAACATGGGGTGCAGCAGGAGGCCAGGCGATCTGGGCCAGATCCTGACCTCACTGGCCTCAGCGCCAGCCCAGCAGACTCCACAGAGGTCAGCAATACCCTGGACAGGAGTTGGGCTCAGGGAATCTGGATCTGGCCCCTGGTCATTGCAGCTTCTTGGAGCTTCACCCTGGGTTATTTTTAAAATGTCTGATGTCCCACCTTGTTTGATTTAACTTTTTTTTTCTTGCTGTAACGCCTCCTCAGAGCCAATTATCCTGCAGTGAACACTGCAGTCAGGTTAGCTGAACGTGGGTGTTCCCAGCGACAGCCAGCATCGGATTCCAGCCCTCCCAGGGGACCAGAGCTCCTAGGGTAGGTATGGAAGTGCTTGGCTCCCTCCTCTCCCTTCCGAGCTGTGAAAGAAACCTCTCAGTTTCTGTCACATCTGACTGCCTCATGCATCCCCAAAACAGCCGCGCTTTGACAAGAGAGACAGGCGTTCCGACAGCAGAGCAGCGCTAGCTACCAGCCTCACCAGAAAACACAGGCTGAGGACAGAACCCCTGGCTAAATATAGAGCCCAACTGGGAGAGAAAACAATGTGGCATTGCAGATCCATCAAAATTAAGAATGAAAATCTGAAGGCGCTGCTCACTGACGACCCCCGGCTGCTCCCAGCGAGCGCCGTGTGCCCGGAGGTCCAGCCCGCCGCCAGTATCCAGCACGGAATGGCACAGGAGGGAGAGCACTGCTTTTATTAGCTCTTGGCCATCAGTCAGCAGTCCACACTCCACAAATAAATGAACGGGCTGGGTGCATGTCATCCCAGTTCACGTGTTACAGAAATAACGCTGGACTGGAACCAGAGTTAACACAGCTGAGATTTGGGATGTGGCTGATTTGGAGAGAGGGCAGATGGCAGGGCCTCGTTGGGCTATACCTGCTCTTGGAGGCAGACCTGATCTACAGCTCCATCCATCTTCTACACTCTAATTTCCCTGCTTTAGTAGGTCACTCTCCTGCTTCACATGGTACTTCTTTCAGAACAAATAGACTAGGAAAAAGTGAAGGGTTTGGTGTAAATTGGATGGACTGACTGGGTCACCTTTCCAAGACAAAACCAGTATAGAAGTAGTATGAAAAACGTGAGAGAACCCTGAGGGTGTTGTGTGAAGGTTATTTCCAGGGGGCCTGAGGACCAGGCAGTGATGCTGTGCCAACATGAGCACTGCAGTGCCTTCGGTCCTGGTACCTCACTTGGGTCTGGCTGTGGCTTCATGCTCTCACTTATGGCTTGCATTGGATTAGATTTTTCCTCCTGTCTCGTGACATTCAAACAGAGATCAAGCCCTGTTACTTGCTGCATTAAGCTTTGAGCCCCGTTCCCCAGTGATGGAAGCCTCTGCCACCGCCTTGCAAGAGCTGCTGTGACCTTGCAGAAGGTGCCTGACCTGCCCTTGTTTTCTCCCCACTTACTTTCTTTTAGTCCTCCAGAAAACAGCTTTAACCAGAGCCACATTGCATGTGTGTTTTATAACAACAATCCACTGTAACTGTCACTGGTTGGTTTTCAGGCCCAACATGTGTCCTTGCAGCAGAAAAGCCAGTATTCCTCCTGGGACAGAGCTGAGCCTCACCAGCCCTGATGGTTGCATGCCTGCTCCATCCCTGAGAAGCCCTGGGCAGGGTGGCTGAGTCACCTCTGAGTTGTTGCAGGTCAGTACACTCTCCTGAAGAGGCCAGGGGCTGGCAGAGCTCCCCGCTGCACCCACACCCCTTGAGATGCCTGTTTTGTGCAGGAAACAGGGAGAATTGCCATCCTCACACCCTTGTGTCCTGAGGGCACAGGAGCCACAGCTGGCAGGATGCTGCAACATCCCTGGTGCTCTGTTGATCCTTTCTCCAGCTTTCTGCAGGAAGGGAGGTGTAAAGCACCTGTACCATCCCAGCTCCAGGCTGGCCAGGCAGGTTCCTCATCCCACCACACAGCCCTCAGGTGAACCCCTTGATTAAAGTCTGTGTGATGTCACAGATGTGCACAGATACCCTTAGCCGTAGGATTGAGCAACTGGCTGGTAATGTGCATGTTAATAAGGCTATTAAGGTTTACAAATATTCTGCTCTTCCTTACAGTTTATAATTTAATTAATTGCCAGTTAATTGTCTTATTTTCCCCCCATGATTGATGTCAGTGAGTGGGATTAGGCAGCATCAGATGACAGAGGAAGGAGGAATGAATGCAGCATCCTATGATGGTGTGAGAGGAGATGTTTTTATGGACAAATCCTTTCTGACATGGATGAATACCTCAATGAGATATCACAGAGTATCAGCTCAATACATATTGTAATGGGATCATTAGTGGAGGTACCAGCTGTGTGAGGTTTGTATTCACAAGCCACGAGTAAGTAATGGGGAAATATTGGCTCCTTGGAAATGTTTGCCAAGCATAAATCTTTCCTGTTTTTACTGAGCTGGTGCTCAGTTTACATAAACTGGGAAATAATTCTCTAAGGCTTGTGGGACTGCTCCAACTACCCCTGAAGTCAGTCACGGCAGGGCAGCTTTGGTGAAGGAAGGGAATCTAAACGTAGCCCTGCTGGGCAATATTTTTCCATAGGGAAAAATTAAAGAGGAGGGTTTGAGGAGGGTCTCCCACCAGGGTGTGCAAGCCAGGCTGTGGCTCCGTCCCTAAAACAAAAGGCATCTTTACTTCTAAGCAGGGAAGGGGGGATGGCTGAGCAGACTCTGCATCTTCTCTCCCAGGATTTTGAGTCTCTCACCAGGCTTGTTCGCACCCTGCCCACCCCCGAATGCCTGTTTGATGGACAGGTCTGTGCATCACAGACATGCTGGGAATATCATTCCTTTAAGATCCCACTGTGCCTGCAGACACGGGCAATGTGCAGCCACAAGGGCCAAGTGAGTCACTGAGCTCAGGTTGATTCTTGACCTGGAGATGGTGCAGAAGGACCTTCAGGGCTTTTGCCTCCCCCGAGTCTTTCTGGGTGAGCAAAGGCAGCCAGCTCTGTGGGGGAATGGCATTCCTTTAGCTCCCAAGGCCTGCAGCAGTGCCAAGCAAGAGGATCTGGGGTAAACAAAAACTCAGGCGACTTTTGACCAGACTTTGATCACATTTCAGCAGAATAAACCTGGAGTGATTCCAGTGGCTTTTCCAGTGGGATCAGACTGTGAAACTGGGCTGCACAGCAGAAAGCCTGAATGCTCCTGCTGGGGTGGGTGTGCAGTGTGGTTGAACCCCTGCTTAAATCGGCACAAACTAAGGAGGTAATTTCTGAGGCTGTAATTGGAACACGGAGCCGGCCAAACCACATCTGTCTCCTTTAATTCATTCCTTCCATTTTGGGGACTTAGCCTTTAGGAACAGCTATTGGTGATTACATAAAAGAGATTAGCCAACAGTTCTGCATAAATCAAGGCCAGTGCAAGATGTGTCCTAAGTGCATTGCGAAACCTGGGGCTGGTGGAGGACAAGTTCCTCCTCTTGGGGAGTGAGGCTCCACAGCACGGGGTCAAGGACAAAACCTTCCTGCTTCTCAAAACGGCCCTTCAGACAAAAACCTCCAAGCAGAGATGTGCACGGTGGGGCATGGTCTGTCCTGGGGTTGTCTTGTGTGGATTTTTTCACCAAAGGAGATTTTCTATCCAAGACACATGATGGAAACAATGAAAGAAAGGAAAGGACTGGAGAACCTTATTGTAAACCAGATCCCCATGTGTGAATGCAAATAAATCTTGCTGCTGAAGGAAAAGCCAAACCAGAATGTGTTACATTTAGTCTTTTAGCACAGTTGCTAAGAAAATATCTCGATTCGAACACTGTTGGATGACTCAACAAATCTTTTTTTTTTTTTTTTTTTTTCATTTTGAGGTAATTCCATCATTTTTTTCCCTGTTTGTTTGTCTGTTAACATGAAGAATGAAGTTGACCCAAGGTCAGGGAGTTGGAATTTCTCTTCCAGTGTTGTCTTAACTGCTCCTCTCCTTTTATTCTTGCTTTTTTTGCTGCAGATCACAGCAGATCTATGGTGGGGGAAGGCTCAGCCCTTCTCTCCCAATCTGTCTGCCCTGGATAGTGCCAGTCCCTTGACAGGAGAGCACCTGGCTGGGCATTGTCCTTCCACCTTATCATCAATATGTCTGCATCAAAGCTTCCCTTGTGAGCTTTTACAGCAAAATTATCAAAAGCAGCCTCGAGTTTTTGATGTCCTCATTTTTGAGGAACTGAACATGAGACGCAGCAGCTGAGTTTCAGCAGAGCTGAACACCAGTAGCTCCCGTTACTGGCTGAGCACTCATCGCTGCTTGAAATCAGGCTTGGAGTGTCTTTAATGGTATTTATTGTTTAGAGGAGAATTGTGCATCAATTCTGAGCAGGACCGGGGAGAAATCAAAGAAAAGGGGATTTACACTCCTCTGGTAGGAAACTGAAACAATGTGCAGTTTGTGATCTGCCATTTAAATGTATGTTGGCTCCTCATGATGAATCCACCTACCCAAAGGCATTTAGAATTACTTTTTAAAAAGCACAAAAATGGTTATTTTCTATTGAAGTGTTCAGGAAACACATGCCCAGGAATAGAGCTAAAAATGAAGCTGGTTATCTTTCTTCATCCTTTGATCTCTAACATCTTTCAAAATCTGGCCTCCAAGTAATGTGCCCACGGATGCATGAAATCAAGGGCTGAATCTTTATCTCCTCCACTTGATCGTCTCTGCACTGCAATTCTCAACACAGGTACATTGCTCCTCAGGACTAGCCCTGGCTGAGGCAGTCAACAAGAGTAATCCCAGAAATACAGGTCGTGGATGGGAATTCATAAATGCCCTGCACAGGTGCCTTCCCCGTTTCCTCCCACCCAGGTTGCAGCTGCATTTGTCCTGTGATTCTCCCCAGATGTGTGGTGAATTTAAAGATCTATCCCAGTCCTTGACCTACATGGAGGAGCACAGAGCCAGTCATTTCTGAACCGACAGTCACAGAGAGTCTGAGGCCTTTTCATGCTGGAAATACCACGGGGAGGAAGGAGAGTGCCTACAGACAGCAACTGCCTCTGTAGTGAAGGGAAGTCTGAAGTTTCCCCTCTGCTTTTTCGTGCATAACAGCATCTGTACGCCTCATTTCCATCTTCACAGCTCCTGTAATTTACATAATGAACATTTGCAAAGCCTGAGATCTGGGTTCACTTTGTACCACATTTACTGTAGATGACCTTCAGCGTATCATCAGAAAAGTTTCCCAGGCAATTTTCCCAAAGGGTGTGAATGTGAAACCTAAGATCATCAGGGAAGGAGGAAAGGGGAATGAAAGCAGATTTCTGAGATATCTGTCATTCAAAGATATGTTTTCGCTTCTACAGCAGAACAAAAATATTTGAATTTAAAAAGGAGGGAGTTTTGTCTTTAAAGCAGGTGTTGGTATCAGGTCCCTCAATAAAGTGACTTTAATTGGCTTTGCCTTCCTAGATCTGCAGAAAGACTATTTCCTTGATAAAAATACATTTGAAAAAAATATTATGTAGACGGAAAAAAAACACTCAGAGAGGCAATTCTATTTGCATTCTTTCATAAGCAATGGCTGTAAGATGAGTTCATCCACTTTGGCCCCCTGAACAGGTAATGAATCTGATAAAAAAGTCTGGTGACACATAACTGGCAATCCAGCAGAGATTCAGGACCGAGGAGGAATTCTGACTGCGAAGGATAGGGGTAGGACATCGGGGTGAGAACCAGCAGCTGAAGCCACTTATGGCTCCTCTGAAGGTGTCAGCTGCAGCTCTGATTGCACCTCCTGATAGTGCTCCAGCAATCACAAAGTGATAAAGCAGGAACTGACCCATTTTTGCTTCTGACACCCATCCTCAATGAACTGTCCTTTTCTGCCCCAAGTTCCTGCAGAGTTCATCTGACAGAGAGTCCTGGGAAGCTGCATCTTCAAGGTTATATTGAACTTTATGTTGTATTTACATGGGGCAATAGGGAAGATGTTTTTATAGATGTTGGCTGGCTTCTAGATAAGCACAAATCAGGGATCATCTCTCGTCTGAGAGGATCTTGAGAGTCTACTTTTTGTTTGCTGTTTGGGTAGCAACACAGGTTATTGCTCACTGCAGCAGTGGAGGATGCTTTGAAAGAAGAAATTAATTTTGTAACTGACTCAGGACTCCTGTTTGTACAGAAAATGAGCTGAAAGCTGAAATGCAGAGCCTTATTCTGGTGATGAAGAAGGGTTCTCATATCAGCTGTCATAAGACTCTTCAGACAGAATGAATCACAAACCCACCATGATAGGCATGCTGGAAATGCTCACGTAGATAAACCTGACACTGTTCCCGTTGCTGTAGGCCAGGCATATATGAAGTGTTGCTTTACATAATAATCTTGAGAAGGCAAGCAAGCTTTTTAGATTCCTTTGTGTTTTGAAAACAGTGCCCTGTGTGCCCTCCTCTTAGGGCAGGTAGGTGTATTTGCACACTGCCAGGTAATTACAGCGTGATGGGCATTAGCCTGTACCTTCCTGCCTCTGGTTTGTTGCCAGTGGTTTATCCATATATCCTTTGGGATTGATGTTCCAGCTATAGGGCCAATGTAGGAGTGAGAACTGGAATCGGGGTGAATCTTCACCAGCTTGTTTCTTTTAGTGTGGTCTGGCTCTTGGACTCCAGTCATTACCTTGGCCTGCAGGCAGATAATTGTATAATTAAGCATTTGGAAAATGGGCTGCATGTTGCAAATGTTCCACCTTGGGACCAAAAAAGAAAGGTGGTGGTTTGGAGGGAGGAGAGAAATGCTGCTGTTTGACAGGCCTCTGGTCCTCAGTGGCTGCTGTGTCAGGCACAGCAGGCAGGGCTGGAAGAGGAGCATGTGTGCCAGGTGAGGTGCCCAGCACCACATTTCCTGAGCCAAATATGGGATCTGTGCAGCTCCCCTATGCATTGTCCTGAAATGACATGAGTCTGCCATAGTCACAGGTCAGGGCTGCTGGACCTTCCTGCATTGGGAGGGCTTTTGCTTTTAGCCTTAAAGAAAGACCATGCGTTTTTTAAGCACATGCTGGGGTTGTGAGCAAATGGTTAATGTGGCTGCAAGGCAGCCAGAGAAGCTGTTCTTGGGCTTAGGAATGTTTCCTCCATTCAGCCTGCCCCTTTTCTATCTTCCTTTCTTTTTTTTTTTTTTTTTTTTTTTTTTTTTTTTTTTTATGGTACCATATAGTGTTTAATAATTCAATACATACATAATCCAAAATAAACACACTAATTAACCTTTGTTTTGAGAAATTTAATTAGTTAATGCTTAGTCTCTGTTCAGCTTCCAAACAGTTTGGAGTGGGAAAGGTGCCATGGGGAAAGCATGGCAAAATATGTTTAATGCTGAGCACCTTCAATTATTTAAACAGTAACGTGGGCTGGACCAATTAAAAAACAAAGTTGTTATACAGGCATATACATGCTGAAATATCTTGATGTAGTGTTCCCAAACTCCAGCCTTGCTGCAGAATATGTGTTGAAATATATCTGTGCATAAAGCAACCGTATGGAGGAGGGAATCTGGTGGAAGAGGAGTGATTCAGCTGCTTGCCAGGAGCCCCACAACTTCCCTGCTGGGCTCAGGGTGCAGCAGGGGTAAGGGAGGTGCCAAAGCTGTTGTGGTGGTGACTGCCCATCCTGGCTGGGGGAAGCTGGAGGACAAATCTTGCCCTGTGTCCCAAATAGATGATGAATTTTTGGAAAGGTCAGATGCTGTGCTCTGACTCACTGGTACTAGTCATCCACAGTCCAAGTGCCTTTCTTCAAAATATGTTACTGTGGGGTAATAATTTTAGCCAAATCCTCAAGCTTTAATATTCTTCCCCAGATGAACTGTAAATAAAATTATTTCCTAAGAGCACTTATTTGAGCCTGATTATTAAATACATTGCCAAAATCTGGTCGTTTAATATACTGCCTGCTACTTGAGCTGAAGTATCTGAAAGACAAAGAACGAAGTAAACGAAAAGGAAATCAACATTTTGCTAAATTGCATGTTTTTAAAAATCCTATAATTGAGGCTGCTACTTCATTTCCATTTGTAAAACAGATTGAGTTCCCCTTCCATCTACTAATGGATCTGGTTTATCTCTGATACTAATTGCAGCATTTGCATGGTTTGCACAGGCTGCTGGTGACAGGACGTTGGGTAGGGAAAGTCAAACAGCTCCTGCTGAGCTCTGGGCTGTCACTGAGGAGTGATACTTGGCACCGAGTGCTGCTGAACTTCAAGCCCTTGTTCTTTCTCCTATGGCTCCAAAGTCTGGGTCAATCAACCAAAATAAACTTGTTAATTCGTTTTCAGGATTCTGTGCCTCAGGTCTCACTTGAGAAGCAGTGGGAAGGCTCAGGTGATAATAAAGCAACACCAGACAGTCTGGATGTTTAATTAAACTTGTCCATGCTCTCTGTGACCCAGTGACTGGGCTGGAAATGTCACCAGGACAAAGGCTGCTCATGAGGCTTCCACGTGGGCTTTCCTGCTGCACAAGGATGTGGGGAGATGTGGGGGGTTGCAGCTCTTTTGTCATTCTTTCAGGTTGTTGTTGGAAAGAGAGTAATGCTCTGAAGATCTGGGGGAAAAGAAAACAAGTTTGGGTTTCTTTAGATGAATGAGCCTTTTCTTGGGCCCCACTGTAGCAAATCTGTTGGCACACACCTGAATTAAACATTTCTGGGTGCTGGGTCTGGTGGAAACATGCCTAGCTCCTAGTTAGCAGCTGTTCAAGAGCTCAAGTATACACATTTTACTGCTGGGGTGAGGAGGCAAAGCAGCTTTTCAGAGGATTGCACCCAAGAATGTAAGCTGAAGACTTCTGCTCTCCCCTACCTATTGGTCTCTGCAGCCCAGACACTTTTCCTGGTACCCCTGTGCACAGATCTATGAGAAAAGCTTCCGTGAGGTGTTTCAGCCTCTAACATCAGTATCCACACCTGCAGAAGCAAGCTGAGGATTCACCCTTTGCTGTTCATCCTTTCATTTTGCATTTACACACAGAAATTTTTGTGTTTCTTTTTAAGGCACTCTTGAAAGTGATGCATTGGATTCCCAGCATGGCAGAGGGAGCCCTGGCTACACAGTGGCCTTTGTGGAGCAGGTCCGTGGGCTCGGTGCCACCAGCACCACAGGGGAGCCTGTAATAACCACCCCAGTGCAGACCAGATGTCTTGGAGAGGATTTGGTTTCAAGACACACGGCTGCAAGTTCAGGAGAACGTGGAGGGGGGAAGGAGTTCTGCTCTAATATACATAATTTGTTTAAAAAGTTTGCAGGTGTTAGAATTTTTATTGAAGGCAGGGAGCTGAGAAATCATATCCAGTTGGTGAGGTAATGGTTTCTCTACTCGGGGAGCGCACACAATCTGCATTAAATAAAGGGCAGCTGTGTTGCCAGCAGAATTTTATATATATGAAAACTGATCTGAGCCATACTAAGCCAGACCTCCGCTCCTGCAAATCCTGGGGGAGAACAAGAAAATCCACGGATTGCTCACAGCTTTCCACCAAAAGCTGGTGGGGGCTTGTCCCCCTACGCGTGGGAGCCGCTGTCCCGGCTGCCATCACACCGTGGTCTGCGCCCCGACAGCTGTGGGGGATGAGCTGTGGGGAGCAGGGATGCTGCCGTGCTGGAGACATCCCTGCAGCTCATCACAGGCTTTGGGGGAGTGGGAACAGCTGCTTCCCCTGTCAGCTCCCAACTGAAATGCCTGTGACGTGTGGTCCCGCGGGGGCCAGGTAGAGCCGGGCCCTCGCCTCAGCTCCAGCTGCAGGGTTTTGCTCTCCTAAGCCAGAGAAGGAGAGCACACACCAACAGTGGTTCCCATGGAGCTATTCAAGGGTCGTAGTTTCTGTTTCCTCTTTCTCTGGGCTCAGTTCTGCTATATGTTGAAGCCCCAGTAGAGAATTTTTTCCTTCTTCTTACTGTATTTTTTTTTTTTTTGTAGACAGGTTGTAATGTCAGGATATGAGGTTGAAAGGGCAGGTCTGAGTCAACTCTCAGATGAATTCTGAGCATTTCCTTTCTACATGGATGAGTTCCAAGAATTTATCTCAGTTCAATAAACCCCACTTATTTGTGATGCTCATTCAAACAGACTTTGAATCCCTTGCGCCCACAAACCAAGGCTGTTCATTTGGGTTCTGCAAAGCTCTTCTAGAGAGGTCAGGACATGTGGAGTCAGTGGGGGGATGTTTTGGGGTGACAGTTGAAGTGGATTTCTTTATTTTTATATATATTATTGATATTACAGATTTGAAATACATATATCTATTTGTCTGTCTATCTACATGTATTTAAATAATCTACTGCCTGTCAGGATACAGCCTGTAAGACTCAGGTATCATCCTTTCAGGTACTGCCTGCATCCAGTGCTTGGGGCAGGAGGCCCTGGCAGGCACGAGTCCTGCTCTGAGGGTGTGGGTACAGGCTTTGTCCTCAGCACAGCCCCTCCAGGAGTGTGGCACCTTCCCTCACACAGCAGTTACATAAACAGGGCTAAAATTAGAGCAAATGACACTTCACAGGCACAACATCATCCCCAGGGGCTCTCAGGGTTTCTAGCAGCTGGGGCTAAGGAAGGCACAGCAGTGGTGTGGGGCTCTGATGCTGGAGCCCCCAGATCCTACCAGGCTGCCCCCAACATCCTCCACATCCCTGAGCCTGGACTGAGCAAGTCCCATGGGGTCTTTTTGGCTGCCTGAAGTAAATTTTCTCTTATTTCCCTCCAGGCTGTCTTTTCCCCTGTTGCTGAATTTCGCTCAGCATAATGATTTCAAGGGCACCATTTTCAATTTCCTCTGCGGAGCCAAAATTAATACTGAGTTTATGCCACAGCGTAGCAGCACTTTAAGCATCTACCAACAGTGTGCATATTTCACAATAATGTAATGGCTCCTAAACCCAAATACTGCTTAAACCACCACGGTACTCCACCGTAAATATCAGCAATTCCTGCCTGAAGCACGGCACCAGCAATGACGACTCTGTAGGTGCCGCTGATGTGCCCATTAACATCCCCCTGTGATAACCATTTTTTTAGCACCAGGGGCATGTTTGGATGCTGCTGCAGGGCAGGAAGAGGTGCTGGCCCTCACCTGGGAGAATGGGAAGACTCACAGCTTGCATTTTTCTCTTTCCCTTTCAGCACTTCCTCTGTAGGGCAGCCCCTCTCCTCTCACTTCCATCACTTCCTCTCATCATGGCTCTAGGCAAGGCTTAGATCCAGACAAGAAAATTTGGGTATATTTTCCTCAGTCCCCAAGCCTTGTGGGCAAATTGTGAGGTGAAGGTTTTTAGTTTAGTTACTCCTTTGGTTTATGTCCTTCTGTTTATGCCTCACCCCTTACAAGGGAGGTGGCCATGGGGGATTTTTTTTAGTAATACATATAGATGGGAAGAACAGAGGGAAATTTGTCAAACAGGTTCTAAGTGATTACCAAGCTATGGATTGACTGACTGTGTTTGCTGCCTTGGGATGGTGATTTTGACTCTGTTTAGAAAGGAGCAGGGGGATTACAAGAACCCATGTGTGCAAAAGTACACAAGCCATTAATTATGGCGACTGCTGCGCGATAGAATCTCACAAGAGCTAATGGAGCTTGAGAAACCTGTGGAAAATGTTAGTGAGAGCTGTCAGGATGTTTGTCTTAGAGCTGCTCTGGATGATCTCATCTCTCCCACGTTTCAGAGGGCGAGGGGTGTGCCGGGTCAGCTGGAGCCGGCGGGCAGGCACCCCAGCTTGGGAAAGAGGGCGATGGGGTGGGGGCTCAGGGTCTGCCCTGGCAGAGAGAGGGGCACTTACGGGGCTCCACAGCTGGAGATGAAAAATAGGGATGGAAAGAGTAGGGCTTGAGGGCATTTGGAAAGCATTGCGTTGTGTCTTTTCTTCCTGCTCCTCTGAAACAGCCTAAATAAAATGTCACTTGGCATTGCATAACAGGGTGATGCAGGGCCTGGGGAGCAGCTCAGAGGGGCAGCACTGGAGCCCCAGGCAAGGCAGGAGGGATGTGGCTGGCATGGGGAGCTGATGTGCTGCTGCATGCAGGGCAAGAACCACTTCCCAGGGGAATTCCTGCTGCTCCCAGCCCTTCTCCACGCTGTGGCTCACACAGACTATGCCTAGAGGACCAGGTGATGACAAACAGGTCAAAAATGGTGGCTTGGTAATGTCAGAGCCAGGAGTCAGCTCGCTGTTCTGATTTATAAGAGATCCCTCTCTGTGTCCCAGGGCTGCCTTGGCTTTTCATTCATGCTGGCGATGACGAAGGGCCGTGCTTAAGCAGCATGACCGCGCTGGCACGGGCGGCTTTTAGGAGCAGGAAACCGCTCCCTTTATCCTCGCTTGATCTTTCGAGTGAAATGCGCGCGGTGCCCTTGTCAGCAGTAAGAGCCTCCTAAGGAAAGAAAGAAAGGTTAGCAAGCAGAAACAGATGTTTACCTTTAACTTCTGGCTTTGTGTGGACTGGGGAGACTGGGGGAGGGGGGTTTGCAGGACAGGAGAAAATGCTCTCTGGAAGCCTGAGAAAGTCCTGTCGGATCGAATCTGCCTTTCCCTTGATTTTACTGTGGTTTTTATTTGGCCCAGTGTCCTTCCATCATTATTATTATTATTTAAACACACCATTCTCTTAAGGGGAAAATAATTGCTTTTTCTTTCTTCTGCCTGAGCTTCTCAACGTGATTAAGATATAGAAACCAAATGCATGGACATGAGGATGATCTAATAGGCACCAACCAGGCCGAGTCACTGTGGCCCAGTTTAAAACATGGCACTTTTCCAGAATCTATTTGTTTCTCTTAATATGGTGATTTGTTTTTCTATATTGCTCTCTATAATTATCACTGTGCTGTGTATTCACTGGCTCTAGTCTCAATGTAATATAAATCTGGAATTAGTCTATTGAAGTCAGTGTCAGATACATTTCCTTTAACATCTAAACTAGGTCTTAGGCCCATTTATCCTACTGTAGCTCCAAACTAACTACACTGAAATAAATACACACCAGTGTTTTTCAAAAAGCCCTTGCCACGGTCCTTGCCTACACTTTCTACCCTTAGGCTAAACCTTGGGCTGGGGATTAGAAAAAAGAGAAGGTATTCAGATTAAGTATTAGAACAATTTTTCACTAAAAAAGTGGTGAAACATTCAAGTAAGTTGCCCAGGGAGGTGGTGGAGTCACTGTCTCTGGCAGTGTTCAAGAGGCCTCTGGATGTGGGCCTTGGGGGACATGGTTTAGGACTGATTGTGGTGGGCTGGGTTGGTGGTGGGACTCCATGATCTTGAAGATCTCTTCCAACCTTGATGAGTCTGTGATTCAGTGAAGGTAACACCTGTGGCATCTTGCTGTGCCTTCAGAATGAGCCTTCTTTAACCCCCACTGAAATCTGGCTGTGCTTGCCCTGGATGGAGAAGGGATGGCTCAGAGGCACTGCCTGCCCCTGTGCCACTGGTGATGAGGTTGGTGTTCCTTCACCACTTGAGTTCAGCCTCCCTCCAAAATGCAGGATAACCCTGGGCTCAGGCTGCTCTTAAATCTGCTGCCTGAACTTTTGTCTTTCCCTGGGCTGCCAGGGCTTGAAAATCCTTTTACAGGTCCATGAGATCCTGTGGCTTGTCTCCACACATAATGTGCCTGGTCAGAGCTGAATTGGGTCCAATATTTATCCTTCCCAAGGTTGTGTGCAGTAGTTCAAGAGGAAGGTGGGGAGGCCCTGGCACAGGCTGCCCAGAGAAGCTGTGGCTGCCCTATCCCTGGAAGTGTCCAGGACCAGGTTGGATGGAGCTTGGAGCAACGTGATCTAGTGGAAGGTGTCCCTGCCCATGGTAGGGGGTTGAAATGAGATGCTCTTTAAGGCCCCTTGATGTTTTTAGAGGTCTTTTCCAGCCTAAATGATTCTATAATTCTATATATGTGGAAATTATCAGGGAAAATATTATCAGGGTTGCACACACATGGAGCTGACCTGCCTTGAGCAGAGGGACCACAGCTGGTCCTTGCTCATCCCCTGGAAGCAGCCAAGTGCTTTTCTCTGCAGACTCTGGCAGACATTTCCTTAAAATAAAAGAAATTTATAACTTTTCAATCTCTTCCAGTTTTAGATTCTGATAATCTGGAGACATCCTGATACATCTGAGGGATTAAGGGCTTTTTTTTCCTTCCTCAGACGAAGGCTGTGTACATCAATGGGTGCCCAAAAATACACCTCGTGCTTCCCAGTGTTTTCCCCATGTTTTTTTTCTTCAGTCGCTGCACAATGAATGCATTTCACAGGGCTGTGCTGCTGCTTGATAACACAGCTGGAGAGAAGCTATTTTCTGATTTTCAGATATCGTGGTTTATCTCTAATGTTGGTTTTCACTGGCAGTTTAAGAAGTTCTTAGAAAACTCTTCAACTTCCCCCTTAGTACTGAGATGGTAAGAGCAGATAAAACTTGTCATTTAATAATAACCATCAAAAAATTTAGAGGTTTTTTTGAGATAAACTCAGGAGCTATTATTTGGTTTTTAGAGACAATACATGGCTCACCTCTACCCCAAGGAGAAAGGGGGAGTTATTAACTGTCCTTTCTACTGAACTTAAACAAATAAAACAACAAACAAAACAAACAAACACCCCCAACACCCCCCTAAAGAATGTAGATTTTTTAATTGAAAAGTTGAAACTTGAAGATCTTGGGGCAAACCTTTCAATTCAAAGCCAAAAGTTCTGACTGGGAGATTTTCTTTCTGGGTAGTTTTGTGGGCCAAGACACATGCCCTGTGTCACCTTTCAAATGGGAATCAAGATGTTCCTGGTCATGGTGCCTCACTGGGGATGAGGCTGGGCTTGGGAGCTCTCTCCATGAGGAAAAAGGAAGCATTTTTTGTTAGGAAAAAAATTTACTATTTTCCTCAGGACAGCAGACCTGTTTGTGAAGATTTCTGTTACAAATCCACCATTTTTCCAGAAAACATTGTTCCTGCTGGCTACATGCATCCCTTCAGAGCAGAGAGACCTTCAGGTCCTTTCCTAAGCATCCCCCCAAACCGGCAATATCCAACCAGCTCCTGCTTCCTGTTAGAATTCAAACCACAGCCTTCCTCAGCACTCCTTTTCTCAGATGACATTTAAACCTGTCAGCGGTTACAACTGGTGTCACGTAATCTTTGCAACCAGTGCAAAAATTGCACTCTGGCTTCTGAAAACAGAAAAAGGAAGGGGATGGCTAAGAATGGACATAAATACTCCAAAATGCCTGTGTGCTGCTGTCCTTGCTGCTGGCCTGACAGTATTTCCACCACTCCTCCCCTCAGAAAGCAAAATAAATCAGGGCAGTGGTGAGTAACAACATGTAATAAGCAGAGATGAGAAATACATTTATCAGCAGTCAAATGACACAGACAGTGTGTCACCCCATCCCCACGCCACATTTGATTGCACCTAAGTGTCTTTAGGGATGAGGAAGGAGTGCTAGGACATGTCTGCTGAGAAGCTGGAATACAATTCCCATAGAGCAGCTGGAGGGGGATCCCAAAAGGGATCCTCAAAAGACTCCTAAAGGGATTCGTAATATCTTTAATGTTGGAAAAGAGCTCTAGGGTCCTGAAGTCCAGCCATCAGCTCAGCACTACCTCTGTGTTCACCACTAAAGCAAGTCCTCAAGTTCCATATCCATGTGTTTTTAACACTTCTAGGGATGGTGACTTCACAGCTTCCTTTGGGCAGCTTGCTCCAATGCTTGACAACCCTTTCTGTGAGGAATTTTTTCCTAATATCTAATCTAAACCTCCCTGAATTCTGTCACCCATGGGCTCTGGCATTTCAGTGCTGAGCTGGTCGAACACAGCCATGCCCCGATACTGCCTTGAGTCTTGAACACACATGTGAACCATCCTAATTACTTTCATCTGGCCCAAAATGTGGCCACTGGTAAGCAAAGACCTGCTGTTTATGTAAAGTACAAAGCAGGCCAGACAGTCCTCTCGAGCTGTTTCCGTTTCCCCATGATTAATATATTCAAGTCTATAGTCATTTGTTTTTACAAACTTCACAAACAAAACCTTGATGTTTTGGTACCAAGCTCAAATATGGGAACAATTTGGTTCCCAGCGCCAGCATTTCTGATGCAAGAACTGAAAGGCGTCCAGAAATGCTGTGTTTTCACTGAATAGTCTTCAGTCCCAAGATATAGCATTTTTAAAGCATTACAGAAGCAAAAACAATCCCAGTGCCTTGAAAGCTTTTTACACTGACTCTGCTTCATGGAAACACTGACTCAGGGCCAAATGGCTGATTATGTTGTGTGATGTAAGAAGGAGTTAGAAAGCTTAGCAGGGCATTAGAATAATGCAGTGTGTGTGTCTGTGTCTGTGTGCAGTGAAGGGGGGACATGGCATTTATTAGAAAGCTTTAAATCTTTTGCAGCTCCACGTTAGTCACTTGCAAAACAGTCTCAGACCCGGTTGAAAGCGATGTGGATGTGATGTGTGACAAGCTCTAAGCTGCTGAGCTGAGCCCCTGCTCCAGATCTTTTCAGTTCATTTCAAGGCTGCAAAACCTTCCTCGCTGGGGTGTGGGGGAAGCAAATGCTGCTGCTGTGCAGCCAAGGCAGAAAAGGACTCTGTTGTACTGCTGGAAGTGGGGAGCTAAATTGTGGCTTGGCTTCTGCTGTCACACTGAACTAAGGGTGGAGATTTGGGGATGGTGCAGCTCTCCCCCAGTTCAGATGCTGACAAAGGGAGGGATGTGATGCGAGGGGAGTCCCAGCCCTGCCTGTTCCCTGCTCTGTGCTGGTGGGAGCCACTTCATTGGGGAAGATTTTATCATTTACTTGATCTCATTGTCCAGAGAAGCCATTCATTGCAAACGTGAACTTTGAGACAAGTAAAAATCAGAGATGACCCAAGTGCCTGGAGGCATAAAACCAGCTGCTGAATTGTTCAGCTTGTTTAATGAAATGGAGCAGCACAAAGACACAGTTCAAGTGTAGATCTGTATATACAACACTGGTACTCAAACGATTTATGGAGCTCACTGCAAATTTAAGATTGGGAAACCTGGCTGGTGTCAGCTGTTAGAAAGAGATTTGGGGTAGAAAGTCCTATCAGAAAAGCTGCCCTCACTGCAGTGCTGTGATGGCAGAACATGAAGGAGCTGGGGATGTGCCAGCTCAAAGCTGCTTTGGGAGGTCAAGGGGAGCTGCTGCTTAAACCTCAGGTCTGGCTACAGCGAATGCTGTTGTCATCTTGCCCTTGAGTGGCGACTCCCTGCAGAGCTGCAGGTAAGTCACTGTCCCTGCTGCACCTGCAGGACAGACTGAGCTACGAGGCAGATGTGCTGCAGTTCACTCCAAGTGTTCCCAAGTATTTCCATTCTACACACACACACACAGAGCCATACCACAGCCATCCATGCTGTTCTTTCCTTCCCAGCCACCCCAGTTCCCAGCAGTTTGACTATGAGTGGGCAGCTCTGTGCCCTCTCTGCTCTCTCTGCCCGTATTGCCCTCTGTGCCCTCACTGCCCTCTCTGCTCTCTGCCCTCTGTGCCCTCAGCCTGCTCCCTGCCTGCCCACGGCACAGCCCCGTGGCCTCTCCTGCCCGCCGGGCAGCTGTGATGGCTCCACGCTGTGAGTGCTCCCAGCCTGTTCCCTGTGTGGAGGGTGAGTAAGGCTGTCTCATCAGCTGCTCCCACCTCCAGTGAGTCATCGGGCAAGAGGAGATGCAGGCACCAAAGTATATTTGATGCCTGTATCTGAAACACTGGGTTTGAATGACTGTGCAGGTCATTAGATCCCTAATTTCTTCTTTAATGGATTTTCTAATGTATCTGATGAATAAAGAGATGCTCAATAGTAAATAGAAATACCATTTGCAACCTTGGATGCGAAATGGGGCCATAATGTTGCCTTTATTTATGTTTACCCAAGGGCTGTGGACCTCACTGAGGTGGAACAGTGTGAATGTTGCAATGACAGGGGCTGGGAGTGCCACTCCAGGCTACTGCCAAAGGAACAACTTGCGTGTGTGCAGGGTTTTGGGGACATTAATGATCCCATTGACTCCTGATCGACTGTGGATACGACCTGGGCTGAATGGGTCTTGTGTTTGCACGGAGAGATGGCCCAGAAGGAACCAAGAACGATTCCAAGCAGACATTGCTCAGTGTTGCTTTGTATGTGCAGGGTCTGTCCTACCCCTGGCTGTGACCCCGGAGGGGGTCCTGGGTGCCAGTGTGCCTGAGATTGTGCTCAGGGAGGGGGTGGCATGAGCAAGGTCCTGCCTGTGGCCTGACCAACTCTGTAGGCTGGACTGACCCCTCAGAAGGGCTCACACTCCCTGCACGGGGGCTGCCATCCCTCCTGCTTGGGAGGGAGCTCTGTGCCCTGCTGGGTGCAGGGATTTGAGCCTCTTGTTTCACAAGTGCCACGTTGGTGCAGAATTATGTGGTTATACATCCACATCCATTTGTGTAAAGCTGGCAGCCTCCTCGGCGAATATTCCAGTTTCTAAATGGCATTTCTGTTAACAGCCATATATCATCATTACCAGCAAGGCTTTGGAGGATCCACGAGCAAAATGTGATATTATTTAAACCTCTGCAAGTACTGTCTGATAATTAATCAGGCGTGGGTTGGTTATGTTTTCACCTTACTCAGTGAAGAATAATGCAATGCAAGGGAGCAGGATTTTGGTTAAAACTCTGTGAGCCGCTCCCCCCAGGTCAGGACAGCTGTCTCCCTGTGTGTGTGTGTGTATGAGGGCACCATGGAGCAGAAGGCTTATCCAAATATTCTTCTTCCTCCTGAAGCATCAGACAGGCACTGAGTCAGTGCCAGAGGTGAGAGTTCAGCCCAGAGGAACCAAGGGTCCTGTCCAAGACTGCAGACCCCCAGCCCTTGCTGGCCCAGACATCACTGGATTTTTGGGGTCTCATCCTGCCGCTGTTTCTGCTCTGGTGTTTTCTCCAATCGTGCCATTATGTATTAATAGGGGATGGAGCTGGCAGCAGGAAAGGGCAGCAGAAGCACACATTTGTCTTGCTGTCCAGTAAGCCACATAACAAATAGCAATGCCAAGTATAATCCTGCTTCAGTTAAAACTGTTGCTTTGGTTTGTCATCATTCATTGTTTGCAGTACAGCTGCTTAATGACAGGATGTGGGAAATGAAAAGTTTTTTATGTCCTAGGAGACTTTTAAAAATAAAAATTCCTGAGTGATGAAGAGGAAGAAGGTGCTTGCATGGAAACTCTGGGTCTCAGCGCTGAGACACAGCCTGGATGGAGTGAGCCTTCCCCCAGCAAGGCTCAGGAGATGGAGGTTTTGCTCTCAGCTTTAAAAATAACCTGCTGTGTAAATCCAGGCAGTATCTGTGCCTCAGCTTGCTTTGCTTACATTGCACATCTGGTGCAGCTGCCTCTGCCTGGTGCCTTGCAGAAACAGGACTCGTGTTTGATAGGAAGAAATTAAAAATAAAAGACAAATGCCATGGATCTTGTGTGGGCCCACTTCTTTGAAAAACGCCCCATGGCCAATTAAGTTAGCAAATGTTACCTGTTGAACCTAAATACAGAGAAATGGAGGCAATGTATCCATATGGACCATGAGCAAGCAGATGAAATCTGAGGTGGACAAGGCACTTGCAGAGGAGACTTCATTAAGCCAGTAAGGAAAGAGACAACCCCAATTATGCCAAGACCTGGGGGTGTGGAGGTGCCTTTTTTATTTTTGGGTACATTTGAACGATCCTAATTTTCATACAGGCCCCAGTGGGGTCCCAGTGGGGTTCCACCCCTCCTGCCTGTTAATCACTTCTAATTGACAGTGCAGAATTACCAGTGGGTGCATGATCTTTGCTCTCAGTGGGAACTCTCTACAAGGGTGCACTGCACATCATGTGAGCAAATAGAGAAGGTGATGGGTTTGGAGGGAGATGCATTTCATTTGGGCTTTAAACTCATTTCTGGCAGGTACAGCCCTTGAAGAACCACTGATGTGTATGTGGCCAACAAGTCTGCATAATTGCTAGCCCATCCCCTGCTTCACTCTGCCTCTAGAAATACTCTCCCTCCTCCTCTATGTATATTCATTGAGTCATGTCCTGAACTATGTGGAATCAGTGTGGAATTTGCCTTAGGTTCCTCTCTGCTGGCCCAGGGCTTCTCAGCAGCGTAAGCAAAATTAAAGGAGGTGCTGGGGTTGGGATGAAACCACTCCTGCTTATCAAAGAGTGAGAAAGAGACAAGTCAGGGAGCTGTGCTGTCTGCTGCAGGAGGATTGGGGAGTGGCTGAAATCCCTGTGGTGTGCTTCCCGCATACCTGGGATTCTCCGTATTTTACAATCTCAGATAAATGTCACTCTTTTTTTAGGATTATTTCATATATTCTTACAGTAATCTATTACCAGCGGATCACCGCCATGCTCATCACCACTCTCTAGGTCCAAAAGTTGGTTTTTTCTGTGTATTTGCTTGTATCCCTTGAAAATTTCTATTTCCAACAAGCCTACTGTTATCTCACTTTTTCTATTTTAAATTCCGTGGCACAAAAAGGCTGACTCACAGAAAGCCATGTTGTAGGAAATATTGGCTCAGCTGAGGAAATAATTCTCAGTTCATTCTTCCACTGTGAGATTTGGGGTTGTTTTTGGTTTTTTGGTTGTTGTTTTTTTTGGGGGGGATGTGTTTTTTGTTTGGGGGTTTTTTGGTGGTGTGTGTGTGTGTGTTTTGGTCTCACATTATGGCACACATCAAGCACTGTGAAATATTGACAGCTATTCCTAAAAGCACTGCTCTACCCAGTCAGATCTTTCTTTTTGTACATACCCTGAAGTGTTTTATGTACCTGCTAGGAACGTCACAGAGGATGCTCACACAGCTCATAAAATTTGGTCTCGTGTTGGAAATGTTTTGTGGGAATGTGCTGCTTAATCTACTGCAGCCACTCACAGTTACTGTCGTCGGGAGGGGGTGAAGATTACAGCCGGCTTGGGGAAATTTGATACCTTATCAGAAGTCCTCAAGAATAAAACTGAAAGAAGTGGATGTTCAACAAAATGTAGGTAATTGACTAAAAGAAGGGGAAATACGGCAGGCCCCAGTGAAGTCATCCTTTTGGCTGGACTTGTGCTGCTGTCAGTTCCCTCTGAGTACCTGCAGTCACCCTCCTGCTAAGGATTGAGTGGAATAAATCCCGGGTGTGCTTTAATTGAGTGTTAAGCACATCAGTGATGTGCAGTGAAAGACAAGGCTGGAGATCCAGGATGGAATCCTTGCCCAGCGGGGTGGGGAATCAAAAACAACCCAACAACTACAAAACCTCTATTGACTGGAGCAAGTTGTCTAATAACATAGGGCAGCGTGTGCTTTGGCAGCGCCACCTTCAGCATTCATTTTATGCTTAATATGCTAGAAAACAATGTTTAACATCTGGAATAAGTGGATATAGCATATCTGTCTACAAGAAAGCAGTTGATGCAAATAATTTAAGAAATAAAACCAGGGGCCTTCAAGTGTACCTACTGACATTTTTTTTCTACACTTTTTTGACACCATCATTAGCAAAACCTAATTAGAAGATGGTTTTCAACAACTTCTGTCCTCAAGACATAACGTATAGCCCTCACATAAATAATATTATCATCTTAGAAATACTTCATAAACACTAATTTACCCTCCCAGTTTTCTTGTGAGATAGATAATTATGTGTTAACAATAATATAATCACCATTAGTAGCCGTGTTAGTCCTCTCTTTTTATAGATAGAAGCTCATGCCCTGATAATAAACAGCTTGCTGAAGGCCACATGAGGAGTCTTTCAGGACTCTGATTAGGGAGAGAATCAGTCTTGGCTCTGTCCTCCCCTCACATAAAAAACAGAACAATGCTGGTATAATGAAAAAAAAGCAGGTTTAAGTATGGGCAAGAAAGATCTTGGACTGACAGGAAATATTAAAAAAGTATGTGACAGAGATCAAGGTAAATAACAAATATTATACCTTTTGTACTTGTGCCTTTATTTACTCTGCAGTAATTACACCAAGTAATGTAGATTACATTATGAATCACTATGACGCTTACAAGACTGAATTTTTTGCAACCACATCCGGAGCCTGTGAGATAATCTGTTTGATCTCCTACGAGGACCAGATATGTCTTGCTTGAAACTTCAGAGGTGTGCCAGAGCAGCTGGGACACACCCTTTTTCGTAACTGTGTTAAAAAAAAACAAGTTTGGATTTGCTCAGCCACTGTAGGATGTAACATCTGAGTTACATGCCTGCTGTGAAGGGAGCTTTGCCATAACCTCAGAGTTAACAGGGGCCTCTTCAGTGTTTCTGTCTGAGAAGTAACATTTTCTTTCCATCTTAAAAAACGTGCATATTTACATATGAAAAAAAAAAACCAAAACCCAGCAAAAAAATCCACCAAAACAAAACAAAAAACCCAATCCTTAGCGAATTATTAAAGCCAAAACACAGATTTGTTCCCATGTGTGTAACAACCCCCGTTCACACTGAAGCTACAGTGCTGCACCTGCAATAACTAAATCCGCTGAGGTCAGACTGTCGCTTCCCAGAGTGAGGTCTGTATCAGCATCTTTCCATGCTGTTCACTCAATTTTCTCCTCTTCTTGTGTGAAACCTCCACCAACCCTCCTGGGGTTGGATTATGGATGGCAAGGGATGATATTCAGCTTTTATTTTGTCCTCCCTGTTGTGCCAGGAACCACAGTGGGATCTCAGGTGGGCAGGGACATTCTCTGCCCCAAACAACAGCCCTGCATGGGCAGGAAGGCCCTGGGACTGCAGCAACAAACCCACTGGTTTTGCTCTCCAAAAAAACCAAAAGGGAGACCATGTGGCCCAGAAGAAGCCAAGGTACAGGAATCTGGTGCAGGGTGCTTGAAGGGGACAGTGGGCATCTCTTATTTTCCTTTAAAAATCCGTTCCTCTGGCACTGCTCTGGAAGCTCTCCTTGATGTGACACAGTCACACACACACATCTGTGTTTCTCTTACAGCCTCCAGGGAATGATGGGCTCTGGGTGGGAGGTTGGCAGCAAGAAAACAGTGCAGCCAGACTCTGTTTGGTAGGCATCCTCAGCCTGCAGTGGTCCTGACCTTGGTCATCTGTAGTATTTTTTGGGGTCCTGTGGTAGATTTTGAAGATAGCGACGTGAAGTTGCCCCTTCACGGGGGCTAGGGCTAGGGCCAGGGCCAGCAGCCATGTCCAGCAGAAGCTCTGTGCAACAGGGAGGTGCTGAACAGTTCACGTGCCTGAGCACCAAGTGAGAGCTGACCTTGCTCTGAACAGCATAACTTGTGTCCTGAGACTTCTGAAAGAACCACTTCATGGCTTTAGATCACACAGTTCATCAACTGCCTGTGAATGAGGGACTGTTCATCTGGTCATGCTGTTCCTCTGCTCTTGCTGTTTATTCTGGGAAGCAGAAGCCTCCCAAATTGATCTGGTAAGTGTATCAACGAGATGATTGTTTTCGGATTGACTCCTCCCTGGTTTATGGAGATCTACAAGGTTACCCATGCGTGTATGATTTAAAGCAGCTGATGAAACTAGTGCTATTGGTATGTTGATCACCAGTGTTGGCCATGTTTTACCATATATGATCAATAAATGATGAATCACCAATAAATTTATGCTAAGGTGGGGCAGAAGATGCTCTCTACTCAGAAAGAAGCCCTTTTCCAGCATGTCCTCTCCTGCAAAGAGTCACTGTCAGCAGCTTCAAAAGGAATAAAACCAGTGCCTTCAAACCAGTGAACCTCCATCACAACACAAAGACAAATAATTTACAGGGGTTTTTGTTGTTTTAGTTTTGTTTATTTTAATGTTGATACCTCCCTCAAATTGAGGGGAAAAAAAAGGTCTTAAGAGTATGAAGGCCTCCAGGCCTAACTGTTCAGTGCTTCCGATTCAGAGCTCGCCTCACAGGGAAGTCACGGGGAAGTCTTGGTGGAATTGCTGGGTGTGGGTGTACCTGCTCATTAGGATTAAAGTGCCCTTGTGGTTCACGTTAATCCACTTTGGGATGCAAACTGACAAAAGCATCTTTGTGGGGGATCCGTCCGTGTGGGGAGCCTGGTCCCTCCGCTGCCCTGCCAAGCCCGGAGCTCCCCCGTGGGAGCCTGATGGTTCTTCTGTTTAAAACAACAGGGTTTAAGTCCCGCTGGTTTAAATATCAGGTTTAACTGGGGCTTGACTGCATATCAAAGGCACTATGGTAATTTTTACGAGGGAAAGTGTGGAGGGAAAGTGTTTGCCTGGCGCTGTCCAGGCTCCTCCCTGCCCTCCCGTTGCTCAGCGGGTGCTGAGTCACTGCCCTTCCCCATCCAGGAGCGCCTGCACTTTCCTGGTGCTGGGTTTGTGCACCATGGGGTCACGCACGCCCAGGCTGGGGGAGCCCCTGCATAAACACGAGCTAAAAATGGACAAAGAGCCTTCCTGGTTCGCTGGTATTTATTTACGTGCTGCCATGCGTGGCGAGCTCCATTCTGGCACCTGGATTGTGTGTGGACTGGGTTTGAACTTTTCTGGAGCCAGCCATCTGCTTCCTGCTGATGCGCTGGTGCCTCGCTGTGCCTTCAGTCTCGCTCCAATCTGCACAAGATTTATGGATGGATATTATATAGATTTAACACAATAGCATGGGTTTTATTATTTGCTGGAAAATGTTAATAAACCCCAAGTATTACAGATGCATTTTAATCCCTGAAGTGATTTTTGAGTAGAATGCATGAATTATTAATTGTTGTTATTGTTATTATTGCAGTGCATACCTACCTCATAGGGCATTGTGAGGATTAATTAATTCTTGTAAAGATGTAAAAGGCCGTATAGGTGTCAAGGGTTATGACTAAAGTGCTTTGAAAATGGAAACCACTCTGCAAGTGCCAAGTATTATTATTTATTGAGTCCAGGCAGTGTGCTTGGTGCTGTGCAAACACTGGGCCAGTTATTGCAAATATTTGCTTATATGTGCTTGGTAGGCCGAGCACTCCCTGTTACAAGTAATTTCAACTATTTTAAGGATGCATCTTAAAAATATGGGTGTGAGAAGACTTTCCAGTCATTGCGATGATGGAGCCACTGGCTGTGAGTAGCTATATCACTGAAGAACTTCAGTAGCATGCTTTTATTCAAACACAGGGATGAACCAAGACCTCAGATCTGCTCCAGTTATAATCTGAAAGTTAGGGTTTTGTCCAATCTTTCTTTCTGCTTTGGGAAGGGAAGTGTAACAAGAGTTACTGTTTAGAAGTGGCTCTCCCAGAAGGCAAAGCCAACTCCCTGAGCTCAGCTCGCTCACTGAACAATCTGCTGTGAACCACAACCTGCTCAACTGCCCTGTGTTACCCAACATCCGTTCTTGGAAACCTCTGAAAGCGAGAACCTCCTTCCCATACACTCTGCAAGTGTCCCCTGTAGCTCGGAGTCCAGCTGCACATTTGGGCAAGAGAACTGCAAAGGCTAAAGCTCATCGCAGAGAGTGAGAGGCCTTTGTGCAGTCCTGCGGGGTGTTTGCTTTCGTGAAAAAAGGGAAACCAGAACAAAACAGATGGGGGACGACTATTAAAGCATAAATCTGCCAGAATGCACTTTGTAGATCCTGCAGAGCAGAACTTCTCCTCAGGAAATTGCCCAGTTGAGCACGTCATCATGTTAAAAAAGAGAGCCTGGCACCCCAGAGCCACGACTGAACATTTGGAGAACACCAGACCACAGAAACCTTCAGCCAGATGACTTCAGCTCAGCACGTTGTCACTGCTCGGCAGATGGATGGGAAGACAGTGTTTGTAGTTCCTGAGGGCCAAACAACGCACACTTCAGGGACTCTCCCTCCCCCGTTTCTCACACAAGCTTTCTGAACGTCACACCTCTCATCCCCATTGCATGGACTTCTCATGTAGCCTTCTTTAGGCCCCTGCTGTCCCCCAGAAGAGTTCCCTTTCCTCTTGCCTTAGGCTATGTGCATATTCCAATTCCCCTTCCTGCACACACTGTTACTGCGTATCTTCTTTCACCTGGGAAATAAATCAGAGTATCAAGAGGTCAAACTCCATTAGAAGCATGGACAGATCTAAGATTATAACGTGTGAACGTGTTAATGAGCACCTTGCCACTTTTTCTTCCCCTCTTAAATTTCTTGACTTTCAGCAAATTTTGGAGCTGGACTGGATAGTCTTCAAAATTATAGCATCTTTACATACGTAAAGCAGACAGCCTAAACACCATTAGTGAGAAGAGAAAGTTCCCCACTTGGGCCACCAAAATCATTACACAAATAAATGCTGGACACCAAGTGATTTGCAATTACAAATATGCTTCCTGGCTTTCTAGAGAGATTTAGGTTTCCTTACATGACTCTGGCCTCTTCAAGCAAATGGTCTGAAGGGGTAGGGTTTTCTCAGAACTAAATAATTTTGGAAAAAAAAAATCTGCTTTCTGCAAGTATTTAAATATTTTTCTTAATAAAGGAAAAATACATGGGTTTAACCCTGAAGAAAATGAGTACTATGAGGTGATCCTACACCGAGAGACCTACCCAAGGCTTTGTGGAGCTGATGGGCCCCATCTGCTTGTGCGATGATGCTCGGGTAGGCAAAATCTGCCTATGGTATATCCCAGGTGTTAGACTGAAGGTAAAATCCAGAACTGCTGCCTTAGGACTAGCATAATTCTCTGGCAATGCTCTATCTAAAGGAAAAAAAAAAAGCACATCATTCATGGCCATCTCTTTATCCACTGCCAGCTGCAGTGAAATCAAGTTCTGAAATTGAGTGTGGTGATGTGGATGCCCTATTTGAGCAGCACCAGAGCTGGGCTGGGGTGTGTGGAGAGCCTTGGAATGAGCTGGGATAACACTGGATGTTGCCATCAGATCCGTGCAGGGTTTGTGGTCATTGGGACTCTGCACGGTGCCAATGACCGGACATGAGAGTGCTGGACCATCGCCCAAGAGTGTGAAATGCTGTTGCAAAACCATTTTAAGATGGAAAAGGCTGCCTGGTGACGAATGTGGTTTTGATTAACAAAGCTCGCTTTCAAAAACAAACAATGCGGCCGTATAGATGACAAACAGCATTTCAATTGTAAAAATGAGCAGCACCCAGGTAGGACATTGCACTAGTGCTGCGGAGGGTTATTTTCATTAAATGAAATAAGAGTGCAGAGGTGGCAGCAGGCCGCCCGCGCAGGGCTAGATCCCGGTGCCAGCTGCCATCGCCAACCGCGACGGGCTGCGAGGAGAGAGGCAAACCCACCATGTTGCATCCTGCATTTACATAAGCTCAGTTTAATGTCTTTCGTAGAAAAGCTCCGCGGCCTGGGGCCTGCCGTGCCCCGGCGGCCTCCCCTTCGCTTCCCTCCCTTTCCCCGCGGCCGCCTCCCCTCCCGCACTGCCGGGCGCGGCGGGGAAGGCGTCAGGGAGCGGGTCCCCCTCCCCGACCCCCGCGCTGGGCTTGTGTGGCCGGGCCGGGCCGCTCCTCCTCGCCTGGCCTCGCCTCCCCGCTCCGCTGCTTCCCTTCCTCCTTCCTTCCCTCCCTTCCTTCCCTTCCCTCCGCTGGCGCCCATTTCGGCGCGGCCGGGCACCCGGAGTGTCTGCGGGCCGCCGGCTGCTCCGCGCCGCTTGGCTCCTTCCCCCAGTAACAGCTCCCACATTCCGCCCCGATCCCTCCTCAATCTCAATCACACACACACATATTACTTTTTTTTTTTTTCCCCCCCTCCTTCCTCGGGACTTAATCTCCAGTCTTCCCCCCC